>JAUCMU010000047.1:10424885-10442474 GCA_032275025.1 Enteromius treurensis | reverse complement strand
CTGATGGTTTTGTGTGTAGAGTTTTGACATAATGGGCCAAATTGTGCAAAAAGTGTGTAAGCAATAGGCAAAAACTGAATAAAGATGTGTATAGTTTTGACAAAAGTGTTCCATTTTGCTAATGATCTTTGGTGTGGGGTTGTGTTAATTATGTGTAGTGTTTTGACAAACCGGGCCAAGTTTTAAAAATTGCGCTTAAGCAATCGTAAAAAACTGTAACACACTTGAGGCTAATGATGTGAGGGTACATATAAGCCAGAGCACTGGATTGTGACGCACTAAAATGGATAGAAATCTAAGAAGAGGAGTTTGTGTGAGAGGAGGTCGAGCATGTCGAGGTGGTCAGCGAGGACAAAGAACAGTCATATCAGATGAAATCAGAGCTACTGTGATTGACCATGTTCTTGTCCATAGTATGACAATGAAAGAGGCCGGACTAGGGGTACCAGGGATTTTTTCCCCCGATGCCTGTTTTTTCTATGTACAAGTGTTAACAATGCTTAGGTATTTTGTTTTGCAACATTTAGCCAAAATAAACATTTATATCTACCACTTCATGTCCTGAGCATTGTGTTTTCTATTTTTCTATGTACTGTTTAGTGACTGTTCAGTAGTGTTCTTAATTTATATTGACTCAGGGCATGATTTGACAGCATAGTTCAGTTTTGAGCACAGACTGAACTGTTTTGAGGTGAAGGTTTAGTTTTGCAGGAAGAGTCTGAGGTTTTGTGAATGTAGCTTGAAAATTGGGTTTTGTGTTCACAGTTTAGAGAAAAAGAGAGCAGCTTTCCAGAAATGAAGCTTAGCAATCAAGAAAAACTGTAATGGACAACACATGTCTGACAGATTTTGCTGATCTAGGATCAGGCACGACCTGTCCTTTGTTACTTCACCTTAAAATACAAAACTGAGCCAGAAGCTGCAGTTCTACTGATACAGTCACCAGGGGGTATGACATCAGACCTTATTTAGTATCTGCTTCAGACAGGGCGGTGTATGTTGTGACGGATGGTCTGGTCTGGGGTGAGGCAGGTGGAGGGATGTGTTTTTGAGTACTGCCAGATGACACTTGTCCCTGAATGTCCCAAAAACACATAAACAACCTCTGAAGGCTTTAAGTAATTTTAAAGGAATAAGGCATATTGTCAACATATTGTTGGAGCATTAATGAAATCAAGATTGGCAAACATTTAATATTTTTTCATAGCTTTCAGTGGATCAAAATGCATTTATACTTTTAAGTGCAATTATATTAATTGAACATGACCTTAAAAAACTTTTTATTAATTAAATGCTTCATGTAATGTTTTGTAGACATCCAAATTATATTTACTTCTAGGGTTAGAAAGCTGCTGAAATGAAAGTGCTAAATGAATAAATAAAGCTAAATATTAATATAAACATTTTATATTAGTATATAAATATATTTTTTAATGAAAATATGTTTTGAGATGATAAGTCAGACAGGCAGCCAGCAAGTTCCTGCAACATTCTCTACAATAGTCTTAAGGTATGTTATTATTTATTATATATACATTTTCAGTATTTCACATGTAAATAAACTATTTATTTTAACATGTTATTTTATTAAATATATTACACTGTCAAAGTAGGTAGTAAAATAATCTTTCCATCGGTGGGGAAAAATTATTACGGTATTTATGACAGTCCACTGCATCTAAAGTGTTCAAATCAAAAGTTTGTAATGTATTATTTTTTCACTAGATGGCGCTATGCAGAAACATTTACTACAGGGGAATGGAACAGTGCTCTGTGGTCATGGTTGCATGCCATGTGCAGGAGCTCACTGCTTCTCTCAAACAGTAATGTGCCATTATTTTCCACACCAATTTGTATTTACTATGTTTGAGACTGCTTGTGATTGCTTGAGAATGTGAAGCCCAAGGAACTTGCTACACTACTGTGGTCTATACATGCTTTAAAACTGAACCAGTATTTTCTGAATCACTTACACGTTACAATTTTCATAATTTGAACTCTGTAGACATGAATGCATTTATTCTAGAACGAGAAATGTATTATCAGGGGTGAAGAGCAGAGTTATCCTTTCTAAAGAAAAATGTCACCCCAATTTCCACAAAGCGTGAACCACTGCCCATTGTATTTGGTGTGTTTGTGGTGTGTGTGTGTAAGGGAGGGAGTGTCTTTTTACAAACCCAAAAAAACTCATTATAGTTTATTAAGTGCACAAGAAAAATTTTCAACTCAATGATGTGAATGAATGACTTGAATGCTTGACATCAAATGTGTTTCCTGATGCACGTTTTTGTCTGTTGCCACAGGGAAAGGACAGCGGAGGACAAAAACAGAGCAAGGGAAGCGAAAAATAATAGGAGAGTGCTTCTTGTGCTGTTTAATCTCCAGACAGTCCCTAATTTCTCTAATTATCAAGCTGCTAAGCAAACAGAGGCAAGCAGGCAGGAATTGGCCGTCTCCTGCGGCTTACACTTCGGGGGGTCATGTCTAATTTGAGGGAAGACCTGGTCCATCTCTTGCATGAACACATCTAGGGCTAACACACCCCTACCAGTGCAGCCCCTCCCAGTCGACCCCTACCCACACGCACCAGCTTTATGGCAGATGGCGTAGTTCACCCTCCCTCCGAACCTCCATTCCACCCCCACCCTCAGCAGCTTTTGTGCCCCTGTGCGTGCAGTGTTAGGGGGCTGCGACAACAACAGCCCTCCCCACAGCTTCCACTCGCCCTTGCCCTATTGTAAGCAGGATTCAGGCTCCATACATGGCGCCGTGATCAGGTGCCCTAACAGGGTTGTCAGTACCCGAAAAATCGTTTTAATCCCAGTGGTTGTGCATCAGGGCCACTGGAGTTTGCAGTACTTTCCTGACACACTTGACCGGGTTCGATCTTCAACTATTGCCAGAAGCACAGGAAAATTTTAAAGGTCTGTCGCCAAACTGAATGTTTTCAATAGCTTACTATTGACATCTTTGCTTAACTGTTGAGCTTAAACATGGTTTCACAAAGTCATACATTTCCAAATTCTGCTTACCATTAAAGCTTCTGTGGTGTGGCTCCTTTGCCAAGGTTCATTGATTGCTCTTCACCACAGCTACGTACCTGATCTACAGTAGGACATGTATCAGGCAAAGACTCTGCGTGTACAAGAGTGTTGAGCTGTATAAACCTTGAGCAAGGTCAGAAGTTAAACAGTTATACTCACTAGAGGCTTTGACCATTGTTGTCTCTTCGCCAGGGTTTGTTCTTTTTTGTAGCTGAACACTTGATAAAAATGGCAAATGCGGGCAAAGATTCTGCTTGGTCATGAGTGTTATGTAACTGCTAAGGGACTTCTGTTTCCCTGAGGTTATCTCCATGACAACAGGGTTCAAGTCTCTTGGGACTTTTGGCACACGCGACCCTTCTACGGGGCAAGACCCCAGGGGCATGGGGGTAGGGACACGTGTGGGTTAAAGGTCGTTGGACACTGCGGACACTAAAAGCGAATTGGGACAGGGTTATGGTGACACAGGCCGAGGTCGCCTCAGAAAAAAGCCTCATATCCATAGCATTAGTTGCGGTCAAAGAAGTCTTTTCTGGCCATCAAAACCGTGATGACCCTTGAAGCGAATGGCACACGCCACCAATTTAATCTGACAGACAACTAACTCACAGTTTGGCTAGTTTCTTTCTTGAATAAATCTATGATCTTTTTATGCCAAGTAGGTGAATCTTTGCTTATGTTGCATTCTGCAGCCCCTGGAGATTTTAGCAAAGGTTTGCCAGAGTTTACAGTTGCCCCTCTCCAGGACCATAAACTCCTTCTCTGAAATTCACCTTCGACAGTGAGGAGGACATGTATGATTCAGTGTTTTAGTAAGAAATGGATTAGAGTTTTTTTCAATGACCAGTTCAACATTACATTTGGCTACACCCTTGACCCTTTCCATTCAGTTTTGGGCTACTTTGCTTGGTTTAGTCCTTACAGTGTAGGCAACAGAGCAAGGAGCCAAATAGAAGGTGGACAGGAAAAATCAATACTTTGCGTGTCCAGTGGCGTATACAGATGACAAATGCAGCAACAGAAGACGCCAAGATCAGTTGGCCAATGTGGAGAGAGAGAAGAATGAAATGAGAAAAAAAAAATACAAGGAATGAGTTGGAAAAAAAAGAGTCAGGCCCCCACTCTCTCCTTCCTCTTCCCTTTGTTTTTCCCTTTTTCTTTTCTTGTGAACTGTAACGTGTTCTTCAGTTCGTATTGTTATTGCCTGACAACCTGCTGACACTCATCCACCAACTCCCCGAAATTCTTGCTGCCTCTCCCACAGTCGTTCGTTCTTGGTTTCACGTCCATATTTCTGTCTCGCAGCCTTGCGTATCGTATTGTATAGTTACTATTTATTACTTTCTCCACAAGTTAAAAGAGTCTGGGAAGGAAAAGAAGAGAGAAGAGAAGGGCGTCAGGTTTGAGATTTGTGGCTGTGGTCATTCCAGCAGCTCTTGTCCCACCTGCCATCCATCCATGATGGAGGGGGTGAAAGAAGAGTAGAGTGGGGAGCTGCATCTCTCTTTCCCTCGGCTAACTCACCCTGACAGGCGGGAACGCAGACTGCAGAGAGGAGGAGGACGACGAGGAGGGGCCTCAGCCCCCACCCTCCAATCAGATGCTCCCTTCGCTCTCAGCCAGTGGCAGCAGGGCACAAACAGTAGCAGGGCTAAAGCTAGTGGTCCTCTCTTCTCCTCTCCTCTTCTGCCTTCTCTTTTCCTAACACTCTAGGCATGGAGTACTATTCCTCCATCTCCTGGGCGTCACGCCTCTCTCCTCCACCCTGGCTGACCACTGCAGTGCATCCACGAGGTACTCTCTCCCTCTCTATCTGATTTTCTTTCCTTCCTTTGGCTCTCCCTCACATACATTCTCGTAGGCTTGTTGCTATCGTAGATTGTTCAAAATAACTTTTTGGTCAATGCAATGCTGTCGGTGATCCTACTTTGTCCAAACGAAATAGGACCTGTTAATGCTGGAAATGACTATGTATTTCATTGCAAAAAAAGATCTTCACTCCACTTTTACACAACTGATCATCCTAAATTCGTTATGCTGCTCCTATCGGGTTAAGTTTTGCCTTGCATATTTTAAGCACCGCATTGCTCTCTGGGTTGTAAAGTAGTAAACAACCGTTTATCTATTGACACCATCATGAACAGCAGGTGCTGTGGTGCAAAATATTCCCTCTCTTCACACTTGATTGTAACTTGGTAGAATTCAATTGCACAACTTTTTTTTTCTATTTCAATGCGTATTCTAATATATTTAACTGTGCTGCCTGTTATGCGTTAAAAAAGACTCTTGTGATAGCTGTAGAAATGTGCCTAAAATAAGTGGAACAGCATTATGCAGATATATATTCACGCGTGCATTTCTGCACTTATTTCTCAAATTATTATTTTTGGGACTGTTTTTAATACTACTGCCTAAACAAAGTTCAGATTTTATACCCGTATAGAGCAGCGTGGCACACTTACGCATGGCCTCTCAAATGGAGAACGCATATCCAGTCTGCACATTTCTAAAACCAGTGTGTCCACCCCCTCTTCTGTCTCTTGTATTGATTGGTTAATGGCATTATTTGTGGAGTGTGCCTCTCTGGACGTTAGCCCTTTTTGGCCCCCTCGCTGTATTTGTGTGTGTGTGTGTTTGGTCAATAGAAGGACATTGAGGCCTGACCGATGGTCATCCTTCAGCGTTATTTGCTTTCACACCAAAGGTCAGGAGGGGTCATCAGAAGTCATAGGGTAATAAGTTTAACCCTGATAGGGCCAAGGTCATTCATAGCGTGACTCCAACGAAACCTAATCAATACTCCCCTCACACTATCCTCTTCCTCATATTCTAGGCAGGACTATTACCTTATTTTTTAAAAAGTGATAAACAAGCACCATGTGGAGGACTTAAGGTGTTACAAACGTTCCTTGAAATATCTAGTAAATGTTTCATTTTAAGTATTACACCTTTTGTTTTAAGTCAAATGTTTTGCAAAGGCTTGCTACAAAAAAATGTTTGGTTTAAAAAGAAATTCAAAGATGTTCGTGTGGTCTTAGGTGCAGCGAGCCAATTGTTGGAGGCAGCGCGGGGCAACACCCACCCGACAGATTTGTGAACCTTCTGGAAATTATTCACTCTGCGCTTCTGCACCTGCACATCTCGTTCTTAACCCTCATCCTTAAACCGATAATACTTTCACGAAATCTAATATCAGTGTTAAAATTTCATATCCAAAAAAGACACGTCTGTAGAAAGTCTTTATATGCACTGCAGTTTGCTGTGGATTTCAACTTTTTAAGTCCTGAGAGAAAGACAGCTGGTATTTGTTCACCATACCTTGCGATAGAAACCAACTAAATGTTTAAACATGAACCAAGTACGAAAAATGGTTGTGTGGGAAGGTCACCGGCTGGGCCACTGCATACGATAACAGCCTCCATCTTCACTGAGTCAGCCATTTTACTACAGAACTAATCATCTTCTGGTCATCCAGCCTACACAAGCTGATAGTAACCCTGTTTTTTTTTACGAATTGTTTTTACAAAGTGTACACTCAATTTTGCCAAGTTACGGTAAATTTCTCAATCTACAATAATCTACGAATATATATATGAAAACCAAAAGGCGTGTGCATGCAGCGTGATCGCAAAGGCAGCTGTAAATCTACTTTAAAATTCATAGTTTTTGCGAAAGAAAAAACAATGATAATGACAGCATTGTACGGTAGTAAATGCACAAACTAATTACGCCATTTTTTGTCTGTTTTTTTCAAATTGGACAACATATGAGATGAGCTGAATACCATTTCAAACTCATTTTTACGTATTGCGATAAATGTTGCCAGGGTTGTTTGCACTGGGCAAATTAACTATTTTAGATTATTTTATGGTTAGAAAGTTTTTCTAATTTCTAAGCCAGACTGATGAAATATACAACACCAGACTTTACCAAAAAAGACAAAAACTAACCAAAACACAGGCATAACCATTGAGCATATTCACAAGAATCCTTTGATCATTTCGTAGTGTTAAAAACAGGTTGCCGAATTTACAGCAAGCCCCCCCCCAAAAAAAAAAAAAATATTAAATACGAATGAAAAAAAACAAACTGTGCACTTTGTACATTAACATACAAGCGGTATGTTAGTGCACACCATGCTATCAAAACAGATGTGTTAGCTCATTAACCTGAACTCCTTATGGCTCACAAAGGGAAACTTTGGAAGATCTGTATTATAATACAGGCTATGTGAGATACTTCTGTAAACACAACCCTAATGAACAGAGTCACCCCTTTTACCAGGCCAGATACACTCAGTGCTCTTTAACACGCACATACTACATTCCTCCTGTCCCGCTGGACAGAACAAGGGGAAAGAGGGAAAAGGGAAGTGCTTTTTTTTTTACATCTTTCCATCTCAATAAAGTCTCCTTATGATAGCAGCTCTCTCAAGAAAACCAAGCAATGGTTAAACAGGAAGAAGTGACCTGCAGGGTGGAACGCCTATCAGGCAGGCAGAAGATAGATCAATAAAGGGGGGCCATTGGAAGAAGGAGAGCCGTGTGCTGTTAGACAGTCAGATAGGGTGGGATTTCACAGGCTAGCAGCACATGGTGGCTGAGAGCTGAAAGACATATACTGTAGCACACAAGTGTGTTTTCAGTAGAATGCCATGGCGTCTTGGGACTGTCGCTTTTGAGAAAAAGGCAAGGTAAGAAGCTTTTTCAGACAATATCCTGAAATGATCCCACTGTTATGTGAAAGCAAGGCTCGAATGATAGATCTCAAATCGAACAGCGATACGCAAAAAGTGTTTAGCGCATGCTGTACAATATTACTTCAACGTAAACTGTACGTTTCGCAGATTTGCTTTGCTTAGATTTTGTTTTCCCGCAAAAAATTATGCTTTGTCACCATGGGCCCCTGGCCCATATGGCACTGCCAGTAATTCAGTTGATTACAGTAATGCATTCATTGATTGATCACTGAAGCCACTACTGTACAAGCACATCTGCTGGTTTCTAAATGAAATGAAAATGAACCTTTGTTTGTTTTCTGTTAAATAATAATAATATAGATAATTTACAACTACTAATAATAATATTTATTAATATTATATTGCTAAATATTTTATTATTTTCAAACATTAAACTAAAAAGGAAATTGATTCCACACACTGCGTGCTTTATGTAAAATTTTATTTTCTAAAAGTGTATTAGTTTTATAAAAAATAGGAATGTGAATGCATTAAAATGCACATTTATTTTTGTAAAGTAGACAGCAATACATATTTTTGGCTGGTGGAAATTGCTTCAAAACATGAGACATGGCGTGTAAATGTACAAGTGTGTATTACTGTGTGCAATATACAATATAGGTTATGTTAAAAATATTGAAAATAATTTGTTTGATTCTAGAGTGGTTAAATTTAGGCAGGGGCTTGTTCACAAAATGCTTCTTTTGTCCGTAAGCTATCACTAATTGAAGATGACTATTGCTCTAATTACGAAAACGTCCAAGACGTCCAGGGTACCAGAGTAGGAAAACTTCAGAGAACACAATATAGCAGTCCTCATTAATGAGACAAGTGCAACACCATGGATCCTTCTGTCAAGGGCTGGTCATATTGTCTTTTTTTGTTTTCAATTTTCTACTAGACAATATGACGACAGAGGGGGGTCCCAGGCCACATCCACTGCCAGAAAAGCTGTTCCACTTTTTCAATTGTTTTTTTCCCTCTCGCCCTCTGCCCCTGGTGGGAAAGTATTTAGGACTTTAGGTCTGTGACAAATAAAAATGTCATCCCTGCTCAAGTCTGCTGTGATTGTTTGTGGGCAAACTTGTGCTCGGAGGTCTTGAGATGTTGCCTTACAGTGAGAGGTGATGCTGGGAATGGCTTCGTCCTCTTCACATGCCACCTTTGGTCAAGCCCAAGTTCTGGAACATTGCTGGCCTTTCCTTAACAATACCAGTCGCCGCTCAGGGGGTCCCCCCTCGAACCTAGAGCTCAAACACATTCGCATAGAAACACCATTGTACAGTAAAAAGCCTTTTGAAAAAGACCACCAACTGACACATCTCATCTCAGTTTAAGGGGGAGGAAAGTGGCTGGAGAAAAGTGACTAAAAAACAAGTAACAATTTAAAGGAAATGCATCAAAAAATTAAACTGCATTGATTTGGCATAGTAAAACAAAACAACAACAACAAATTCCGATATATTTTTAACAAATACAACTGCTTTTTTGGAAAATATGTACTATGAGCCACTAGAGAGTTAATGGGAGGGGCACGGTTTTTGTTTTTAGACAACCGATTTTGAAACACCTATAATACTCGCTAATGGATTAGGCTGAAGCTGTAATGTTTTCTTGGCCTCTTTTAATAAAAAGAGCCATGTTCAAACCTATTTGAAATCTTTTTTTGTCAGAAAACATTCAAGGAGCACAAAGCAGATGGACAAAAACCAAAACGACATTTGTAACCCAGTATCAGAAATCCATCAGCTTATCTGTTAAACATAAAAACTTCAAAAATCATCTCACTTTTAGCAAACATAATTATAGAGCCATAGGCAAATGTTGTTTCACTCTTTAACCCTTTTATTTCCGACAATGTTGACCTAATTTTCCCCAGTGAAAAATAAATATACTAAACCAAAAACAAATACATTTACACATAAAATTCCCTGCAATTATACTGTTTGTATACTAAAACGCTATACTTGATGCCTACTAAACTGGATCAGCTAATTTTGTACAAGTGCTGAAGCCCTTCTAAAGAAATACTGAGGTATATTTGATTGTTCCAAGTGGAGCTATTACAAGTGCAGCCACACTTAAGTGCATATTTTACACTTAAAAAACATTTTTATTCAAAGATTACACGATCGTCATCAACAGTGACGATAAAACACATTTCGGGGTTAATAGTAAGAAATGCACATCGTGCACAAATAGTAATACAAATAGTAGTACTACAAAACAAATGTTTCTCAAGCAATATATCAGTAAATAGATTTGAACTATGTGCGTATAAAATAAATGTATTCAAAATATGTAGCCTTTTTTACAAGGGTTGGCTATCGGAAATATCTTGATTACGCGAACTTTGCTAATACAACACACCTGCCATATCAAATTCCCTTGTGTGTGTATATATATATATATATATATATATATATACAATTATTTAATTAACAAGTACAAATAAGGCAATAGATGTCCATCAAAATTTCTAAACAGATCAATAGATAATTTTCATTCTAATTTATTTCAGTAACTTATTAACTACAACAAAATGCGATTTATCTTTAATGTACAACCCTAGTTTGTATTCATTTTTGGGTGTGTTTAATTAAAACTATAAAATGCAACATATTGAGGTGCTCACGTTTTCCTTTCACATTTCTTTGGTGGGCATTAGGTGTTCGGCAATAAACCACTTTCTCAGCAATAGTTGAAATGGTCAGTATACAACTCCCACAAAAGCTAAGCCCCTCATGCTTTGTAAAAGGTCTGCTAGGTTGGGAAGAACTGGCCTTTGATCTGGCCTACACGACTCAGTCTAGCAAACACACAACGGCTACTCTCTCACTCTCTCCCTCCCTCTTTCCCACTCGCTCACTCCTTTCTTCCGTCTTTCTCAATTTGTTGCAGTGTTCAGGGGTGTCAAAGGACCCGAGCTGAGACTCTAAAGAAGAGACGACGAGTGGGACATGCACATCGGACGCTCTGACAATGCC
Organism: Enteromius treurensis; assembly: GCA_032275025.1. Classification (NCBI taxonomy): domain Eukaryota; kingdom Metazoa; phylum Chordata; class Actinopteri; order Cypriniformes; family Cyprinidae; genus Enteromius; species Enteromius treurensis. The sequence continues at coordinate 10,431,705 of JAUCMU010000047.1, read as the reverse complement.
GGCTCAGGTTCCTGTGAGTTTGCCATGGCGACCAGCGGGCCCTGACAGCAGCGGGGATCACAGTCTTGCAGAGGAAGGGTGTGTATGTGTGTGTGTGTAGTTGAGAGGGTGTGGGGTTATTGGGGGACACACGCCAGATGCCTTGGGGAGACGCCCTTCAGCTCACCAGCTGGGAGAGGCTAAACTGCCCCTCACGCGATGGTTTTCGGCCTTAATGGATTAGCGTGTTTGTTTACGGCACACTTCAGCAAAAAAAAAATATTTATTATATAAAATGCCATATTTTAGCATATAATGGGTGCAGTAAATGGTAAAACTGTTTGATATACAAACCAGTGTGTTCATAATTAATATTATACACATGATATAAGTAACATGATAAAACACACCAATGTATCAATATCAAAGTGTTTTGTTCAGCTAAAAATAGCTAACACATTTGTTAAAAATTGACCTGTGACCTACTTTTGGGTCCCGATCCACTATTTGAGAACCACTGATAATGCTCTGTTTAAACCCAACATCTTTGTTGCTGACTAGCATCACAACAAGGACGCATTGGACCGACTGGGTAATCTCTGCAGGCAACTGTGATGTGATTACAGTCTCACATTGACCTGTAGGGGTTGAGTAGTCTGTTTACACCCCAAACCTACATCAGCTGCACCTGAATCTCTGTTGTACTTAAAAACAACATCTGTGCTAATCTCAATGCTAATATGCTAATGTGTCGTTGCGCAACAACCGCTTCAGTTTACGCTAAAGTGATCAAACATGCATCTTATACTGTACAGAGGAGCTAAAGAAGTTCGTGAATATATTACCATCTCTGAATCTGAACATCTGCGCCAACCCCCTGCTGGAGGACCCCGGTACTGGCGGCTGAGTTTTGGCATAATCTCAGCTGGCAACTGTGAGTAGTGTGTCACCCCTCTCACAGGCACTGCTGGGGTTCTGTCACATACAGCATTCGCACACCATGACCAAATAACATTGGTCTCCATCGGACAGAAGAGAGCAACCTGTGGAAATTAGTCATAGCGTTATAGAATTTCGCTGAAAGCTGTGGCAAGGATGAAATGTAATTGTTTAAAGTGTTTGTTATTCACATATTATTTGCTCACCAATTCCTAACTACAATCCATCCCTTCATTTGTGAGAACTTTCTGATGTTGGTGATACTGCATCAGGAACTGATTGGATGATATCTAGGAGCCATCAGTTCTTGATGCACTCCCTTCAGCATCGAAAGAGACACCTGTGAGTCTTTTAACTTTAGTACATGGATGTCAGAGCACAGTATTAAAGTGTAAAAGAGATGATACTGTAATTGAAATGTTTATATAAATATTAAAGATGCAGAATGTAATTACTATCTGAATTTATAGGCCTAATCTGTTTGTTTGAGCAGCCAGATATAGTAATATTGCTGTTTTATTTGTCTTACTTATAGATTTAAATACATTATGTGACAAATTTTATGTGGTTTTGTGCTTTAGTTTTCTACTGTTTTCAATAAAGTTATACTTCACTTTTTTTCTGAATATAAATGATCTATGCTCCTCCTTATGACACTAGACCTTTAACTGTAACTAAGAAACAATACTGTCAAAATACAGTATTATAACACCAGTTATATTTTTTGCTATTTTTTACTAGTGGGTGTAGGGAACTATAGTTTATTTTTAAATGAGTAGGCTATATAGCAAAATAAATTGACATATTATACCACCAAAAAAATCCTCATACAGTGGACTATCACTAAAATTGATAAAAATCATTCAGACACTTTGACCGGACCATGTTTTGCTTAAAAGAATGGTATATAATTGCTAATATATCTTTTTATACCACATACTAAAGACTAAACAAGCATTGCTTGTTTATTGGTTGACCTAAAGTGGTAATATATCTTATTGTAAACTTACTGTAAATGTAACAGCGGATATCTATTCAACCTAATTCTTTACATATTTTTCAATGAAAGTTATCTGACATCATTAGTATGTGTGTTCTGACACAGTTTTGTCATATTTTATTACCACTGTCTAAACTATAGCGAATAAACTGAGAACTGCTGAACGTGTCTAAATACATTGTGTTTTTTTACTGTACATTTTTTTGTTCATATTTTTGCACATGGCCTATAGCCCCATAAAGTACTCTAACGCTTACAGTAAACCACATTTAAATATATGAATGTCAGTTTAATTAAAACTTAAAAAAAAAAAAAAAAAATATTACTCATTTTTATTCCATTTGCCATGTTATTTGCTTCGGCATTTTATTGTCAGACACAGTTTTTGCCTGAGAAATGGTACAGCGCCCTCTGCCTGTGAACTTCATTCATTGAAACGGTCTGAGCTGTAAAGGCTTTTTGAGTAAACATTCTGAATTTTTATATTGTTGAAGCCTGGTTGGTATAGGCCTATATAAGACACATAAACATATTTAACGAGAGAAATAGCAAAACGATGGACTGCATCGGTCATGAGTTAAGAAAAAAAAAACTTTAAGTAGCGTGTGCTGCTGTTTATTATCTTAGTGGCCACCAGTTGCCGTTACCACTGATCAGCACATGGAGTAACTCCTCTTCACTCTGATTGAGGTCACTTTTAAAATTGTATGCAGTTTTAGAGCGTCAAGATTGTAGCATTGACCTTCAAACAACATCATTTGAACAACCGAAGAGTTAAAAAGACCGACTGCTCATATGAGCTCGAAGGGAGGCAGAATTAAACGCACTAAAAACGTGCGTAATTTTGATTCGGATGATGCGCCTTTACTACCGCAGTCAATAATCGATGAGCCGCCAAATATTATACATGCCGGGCGACAGTTAGACAGGACGCCTCCATCTAAAAGTGAAAGAGCAAAAATAAGCCCTTCCATGAAACCAGACGGTTCTCCAACATCCGAACAAATGGTGAAAGATGAGTCATGTGGTCAGGTAAACAAACAAACACAACGATAGCATTTTATCAGTGTCTTTCATTTTAAAATGTGTATGGATGTATAGTTAAATACACATAATTTCTATTTGTTGATTCCTTTTTTATCATGGGACTATTTTTGCCTGTACAAATGTCCTGAATATTCGAGTATTATTCTGTTTCTAACATTCAAGAAATGGACTGATTGGCTTTAACTCTTTTGATGAGCAAAAATCGAAATATTATTTCCGCTGTATGGCATATGAATAATTAAACAACCCTCAGATTAAATAACAAATATGATGTCTGAATATTTGATATTGTTTATAAAGGAATAGGCTACTGAAATATAATATTATAAGTCTTAGTTATTAATGTTATTCAAAGTTGTATTGTTAGTGGGTTTAATTGTTAAGCTACACATTTCTCACTTGAGAAATATTAATCAAATATTAATCAAATAGTGTTTTTTTAAAAACCCACCAAATTCTTTTATTTTATTAAATTGACAGTTGTCAAAATCAGTCAAAAAAGATAAAGAAAACGAAACATTTACATGAAGAAATAAATATGAAATGAAAGCTATAATTTGTATAAAATGTTGTATACTGAGTTACCTTTAAAGGAAATAACTAAACCTACTAAAATCTTTCCAAGGACATAAGTAATCCCCTTTCTTGCAATGGATCAAACGAAGTTCTCCAGCACCCTAAAGTTAAAGATGAGAGGAAGTCGGTCAGGAGGTCTAGTTCTCCTGCTGCTTCAGGTGATTTCATACGCTCACAGACATGAGCAATCATATTTGCACACCTCTCTATGTTTCCGTATTTATTAGTAATTAGGTACCCCACCACATATACTCACTGTTTCTTGTTCAGTATGATTTGATTGCTTCAGTATTCACTTTCATGACTGTCCAGCAACCCCTGGGAATCCCAATCCTGAAACATTCATCCAAGGAATGCAGGGATACAAATGGACAGACACAGACCTGGAGTTTGTCTATCAAACCAAACGGAAACGGCGAGTTCAACAGACACAGGTCAATGACTGCATATTTCTGGATGGAATATTGGTGCTCTGGATAGTCGACAGAAAATATTGCATGCCATTTTAATAATTACTACAATAATAATTAAACATTTCCAATGAAATTGTTTACTAGTTATCACCTCAGAAGAATCTCAGGTTATTTGCCATGCAGTATGTTGATTACGATATTTACATCAAATTTAGTTTAAAACCGCTGTTTGCATTACTTAAACTTGTGCAAATATATAAGTCGCCTGATATATATATATATATATATATATATACATAGAAATTTTGCATATTGCTCACAGTATATCTACAAAGTGTCACATCCTCTCCTTAATTTCCCATTTATGCTTAAATCAATCATTGTAATAAACATTTTTTTTTTTTTATCTTGAGAATTAAATTGAACCAAGATGACATTTTTATGACAACTTCATTTACAGCAAGAGTTAAGCGACTTGCAGAAGTCTCTGAAGAGCATGAAACAAATGCGGGACATAGGCCTTGCTGCGCTTGACAAAGTACAAACAGAGCTTTCTGAGGTAATATGTGACACTTTATAATGCATTTTGTCACTTCATATCCACCATTTCCATCATGGGAAACACCTGTCTGATCTCAATATTTGTGGCTCTGGTGTTTGAGGTGGCGTCATGTGAACGTTTGCAGCAAATTTCCATGGAAATACTTCTGAGGTCTCAGAGCTCTGGTCAGCTGGAAGGGCTTGATCTTAAAGCTCTGCTTGCCAAGCTTAAGGTTTCTGATGTGCATTGCACTGCTGCTGAGGAGAAGGTAGAGGTCAGCAAACTCAAGACAGAGATGGAAAAAGCACAAGTATCAAGGTATTACCCAGACAGCTTACAAACAATGAAAGAAGGGCTTTTCTAGTGGTACTTACCCATGCTAAACTCATTAGCATGATGCTAAAATTTTGCCATGTAGTTGCTGGGTGGTTTCTAGGTGGTTTCTTAGCCCAAGCCTTCTGTGTCCAAACTTGTATGTCTGTAGGATGTTTTATTGTCCACCAGAAGAAAAAGAAACCTTAGCTCAATTGCTAATTTGTCAGTTCTACATCTCTTGACCTCAACAAAAAGTTGTTGCTGCAGATTATAAGTTTCCATTTTTTAATTTTGTTTGCAGAGCAAAGGAGGAGCGACTCATGAAGGACATTGAAAGCTATAAGGAGAACATCAAACAAATCAAGGTAACTTCTAGCAAGAGCACATCCTCAGTCATTGCTTATATTTTGAACGTTTCGCACTTATTTGATCCTTTTTGGTGTGGAAAGGTAAACGTAGATGTGCTGAAAGCAGAAATGTCTGCTCTGGAATCCCAGCTGTTCAGTATAAAGGTTAGTGGATCACTTTTGACAACCGTTGGCTATGTTTTAACTGATGCTTTTAGCAATTAGCACTTAGTAGGCTGCTATGATAAATAGATGCAGAAACAATTTTGTTGATTCTCTGATTTTAACAGAGGATGGCGCTCTAATCTAGTTTTCAAGTTTTCGCACACTCAAATGTTCATTAAGAAGAGCACTTGTGCGTTCATGCAATTTCACCTCAGCTCAGAATGCTTTTATTACGCGAGATTAATGTGAAAACAGCCCACTGTGAAAAACCTTGTAATCTGCTTCTACCTTCAAGCAGACTGCTGTTGTTTCTAAAGCATGCAGCGCCATCTGCTGTTCAGAATTTAGCTCAGATTCAACTCGAGAAAGAACCGTGATGCATTCAGAAAATCTCAGAATCAATGCCCTACTTAGCATATATTCAAAAAGAATAAAAGGCCTGTTATGACAATAGGGTTGGGTCGATAGACGATCTTATATCAAACCCTTGCGCGCGCTCAATCCTCTCTCACTTGCTTGTGCGAACACTGTTTTGTCAGTCACCCCCTGCCGGCTACAGGGACAATGATATCATCTTCCATCGCGATGTTTCACATTAGACATCGTACGATGCCAAATTGGTCAACATCGCCCAACCCTAAATGACAATAACTATAATGTCAACAATTAGTGATACCATGGAAAAAGTTGCATGAAGTTATTTTCTAACTAATAAATCCACCAATAATCCAAAATCCACCTGAACTTAAAGAGTTTGAGCAGTGACAGATGGCAAAACTGCAGCATGCTTCTAACTAAACAATATTCCCCGTTTATGAGAATGCTTATATAGTTATTGTTCTTGTTGTGCAACGGGCCTTTAGTTTATACAGTACCTATACATTTTTAGTTAATTAAATTTGTTTTTGACTCGTGTAGGAGACAACACAGTCAGCTAAACCACGGCATAAAGACCACAGAGGAACCAAACCCACTACTGCCCCTAAACCCCCAAAACCCCATTCAGACCCCAAACCTCCTGCCTCTCCCTTTGCTCCAGAAACCTCCAAAGCTCCTCCTGCACCAAAAACCTCCAAAGCTCCTCCTGCTCCAAAAACCTCCAAAGCTCCTCCTGCTCCAGAAACATCCAAAGCTACTCCTGCACCAAACATCTCCAAAGCTCCTCCTGCTCCAAAAACCTCCAAAGCTCCTCCTTCTCCAGAAACATCCAAAGCTACTCCTGCACCAAAAATCTCCAAAGCTCCTCCTGCACCAAAAATCTCCAAAGCTCCTCCTGCACCAAAAATCTCCAAAGCTCCTCCTGCTCCAAAAACCTCCAAAGCTCCTTCTGCTCCGAATAGCTCCAAAGCTCCTTCTGCTCCGAATAGCTCCAAAGCTCCTTCTGCTCCGAATAGCTCCAAAGCTCCTTCTGCTCCGAATAGCTCCAAAGCTCCTTCTGCTCCGAATAGCTCCAAAGCTCCTTCTGCTCCGAATAGCTCCAAAGCTCCTTCTGCTCCGA
>JAUCMU010000047.1:10385633-10399282 GCA_032275025.1 Enteromius treurensis | reverse complement strand
CAATTGTAGTACTTAGATTAAACATTTATTTTAGTTTTATTATTTATCATTACACACACACACACACACACACACACACACATATATATTTATATATATATATATATATATATATATATTTTTTTTTTTTGCATAATATGAGTGTGTATTTTTTATATTTATTATATATGCATAGATACACACACACACACACACACACACACACACAAAAAGACATTATAGCATTATAAAAATATGAAATAATAATAATTATATCAAATATTACATTTGAATTATTTTCCCAAATCAAGAACTGATGCTGTCATGTTTGTTCAGTAGGTCATGGTATAATTTTTAGAGCCGTCGATCATTGCTATGACATCATAAATATAAAGTTAGAGTCGCGTGTAAGAGGGTGATGACAGGCACATCCTTTCAAACTAAAATTACCCCCTGAATATGTTCCACATGATTTATCCTCTGCTGGAATATAAACCAGTGGCTGACCGTGATAGCAAACACCACAAAACGAATACTAGCCTTCAGAGAATTGCAGACTTGGGATATTTAGGGAAACCTGCTTAAAAGCTGGTCTTTGTTACATTAAGCCTAAATGAGTTTTTCACATTCACAAAGCGAGACCTGTTTTACATCTTTTGCTGACTTTGTCATGTAATGCTGCCATTTCGGCCTACTTTATTCTCTTATGTCATTATCATATGCTTTGGCAGTATAATTTTAAGCTCTTAAAGAAACATTATGCTGTTAATTGTGAAATATATACTGGATTAAAGAAAAAGTGGTGGACTGCAGAATTGCAAAGTGGTGACACATTTGGCTCCACATAGCAAGTCACATATAAAGACATTAGCATGCTAGTCAAGTACTTAGTTTAACTCAGGAAATAAAAATACCATTATTAACTCATAATCACACAAGGACAGGAACTAGCAAATAAGGGCAGCTGTTGGTGAAAATATTCACTACATAACTGCAGTTGGCTGTTTTAGTCTGACTTTTGCATGTTGTTTTGGACATACTGTAAAACAGAGACATTTTAAGAGACTCAAGAGCTCCAGCCAGGAACAGAAAATGGAAAATTAAGACGTCCTTAAGTGAGGATGCTAATGCTAATGCAGCAATATTTTTAAATGCTTCTTTTTTAACTAACTGGACTACGCTAACTCACCAAACCTTGATCATTTGTTGAAAACAGACAAAACAAAGTGTTTTTTTGCTTTTTCATTTAAGTACTCTGTCCTAGCACAGACAAATGCTGTGAAGTAGTGTGACAAGACTGTATATGAAAAAAAAAAAAAAAACAACCCAAAAACTTAAGAGTAATTGTGTTGTTGCTAGCAGCTGTTCTTCTGCTAAGCTTACTCATTCATAGCTGTCTGTTTACTTCTCCAGGTCTTGAACGAGTGACTCTCACAGTCGATTTGAAAAGATTCAAATACCTTGCAGTCTTGGAAAAGTCCACTGGCGTCTCAGACATAGGGCTCAATATTTCAGAAAAGCCAGTTGAGAGTGTCATGATGTTTTTATCTGAGCCTGTTTTATGGACTTTCTTCAGGTGCCGTGTTTGCGCTGAGAAAGCAATAATTGTGAGAATTAGAACTAGGAAATGACCTCAAATATTTCCACAGCTGCACTGTATCCAAAGTAAGGCCTGCAGCGTAACTACAACAGCAGGCTCACATTGTGCTTTCACACCAACAGCCTTTCAACAGAAATGAGACTCTGTCCAGAAAACAACATGATTTTTGGGTTACCACACGGAGTCATTTCATAATGCAGATAAAATACTGTTGAGAATCTTAATGCCTGTCCTATAATTTATTCATAAAATATAGATTCACTGCACAGGTTTCCAGAACACCATTTTCTGACTGGTTTTGTGCATTTGTTTAAACTTGGACTTTTTACTTGGATCCTTGGAGCTGAAAGAGACTGTGTTTGGGAAATATGACTAATAAGTGCCTCTATGCAGGGTCAGGATTCTGTTTTCATTTATAACAAGTATACAAAAAGCAAACTTAATGTGTCTGTACAGTAGGTCAGCCAAATTGTAAAGATGCAATAATGTTGGTTGACTGCAGGGGGCTTTGTAGATGGGTCACTAAAGTAGGATTGTTTTAATGCTAGTTTTTTGTGATGACTGCAACAGATGAAATGGTTTATTTTCGAGTTCAAGGCCTTAAATGGTCAAAAATGTACAAATGAAGAATCACCAATAGATTACCAAGATTACTTCATAAACAAAACAACAACACTTGCGTGGTATGAGTAATTGGAAAATATTATCTTAACTGATAGAATAGACAAATTAACAGTCATACAGTATCTAAAATGTGTCATCAACATTCTGTGCCAGAAATTGCAGGAGTACATAGCTATAGTATCTTGAATTCCAACAGTTTTGTTGCATTGCCAGCGCTTTCTATGAATTTTGAGAATGTGAACAACCTTTACTGTACGTCAGTATAAAATGGTTCCAGCGCATAAGAATGATTCATTACTTGTTTAGTTACGTATTAATGGAAGCACTGTGCAAGACTGCGTCATTTACGCCATTGTGAATCCAAACAACACGGTTAAACGCGGTGGGTGTTGGGCTGGCTGTGTGCGGCAACACAGAATAATATCCCGCTATACAAGGCAACATTCCAAATCACAATAGCATAAGCCGCTTTAAAGGAATGCTGTTGCTTGTAAATCTGGCACTGTGTTTTGCCAAAAAGACGAATTTTGCCACACTTTGGAAAACACATGGTTTAACACAGTGTTCTTTTGTCTCTGGAATGGAGGGGGAGAAAACAACCAGAATGAACAGCTCTTGCAATGATAAATAAATAAACTTTATTTCAGTCAAATATTTTGGAGTTGTTTTTGAACAAATGTCAAGGATTCTGGCCAAACTAATTGTCCCTGACCTCTTAAAAAAATTAGCTTTTTCCTGCTCTGTGGCAGAAATAGTCCAGACGCCCTCATAGCAGTCTGTTGACAATGTCCAACAGCACAAGAACAGAGGAATAGCCGGAGGTTTACATTCACCTGCTAGTGTGAGTCACCGGATTTAACTGCCAATCTCACAGATTAAAGTCATTTCATCGTATCGCAGGAAACAGAACATTAATAATAGTATAATCTCTGATCAGGCAAGACCTACATTAACATGCACGCACATATAGGTAAGAACTATTATGTTTGGGACATAGGGATGTGGGGATTTTGTAATAATGTTTTGTTAGGGTACATCTTTAGCTACACCAGTATGTGGCGACTTTCGTCTTTATGAGTGAGTCGCAAATCATGCCAATGAATCATTTAAAATTCTGATTCGTTCAGGAACTAAAAAAAATTACTGACTGAGCTTGTGAATTACTTTTTCCATTACTCTTTCTAAATATGGTACTGTGTTTTTACAAATCAAACCAAGTCATAATACATTCAAATCTGAACCGATTTGTTCATGTGGAATACATAAATTTCCTACTATATAACACAATATTGAAAATACTTATTTTTTCTTCTGGAAAACCGAATTAAATGCAAGTTAAAAAAAAAATTAGTTGTGCATGAGTCCTTTATTTTTGTAGAGTATTAGAGTAAAAAAATCACCTGTTCCAGTTTGCATTAATGTTTAAATCAAATAAACGACGTTAAAATTCAAAGTAAATCACTTTGGTAATCTAAAATGCTTTTTAAATCTATCTGTAATTTGACTACCATCCATTTAAATGATAACTTTAATGAAATTAAATATATAAGAAGTTATAAAGTTAATGAAATAACAAATTACTCATATTTTGTATTTTAAGTTCATAGTTACAAGTATTCCATTAATCCCCAACTTTGTTCATACTATATGGAACATACAAATAAAAAAAATAATATAATACTTAGACAGTACTTGATTCACTTTGGCTAATTTATAAGGGAGTCATTGAATCATTTACTCAAATGATTTGTTCAAAACACCAGATATATTTAAAACAACGTCTAAGGTTACTTAAGTAACCCACCTTCCCTGAAGTAGGGGACGGAGACGTTACATAAGGGGAACTCGCATGAGAGACTAATCGCCTTCGAGTAATGAGAAAAGGCCAATGAATATTGGCGTGCATTTAATTACAGCCAGGGGCGCCTTATCACTACGTGAGTATAAGAGGACACAGATATAATGCACTTGCCGGCGTCAGCGCGACCCAGGGTTATGGCAAGGGGATGTATCATCTCCCTTCCCTCCTTCAGGGAACGTGGGTTACCTACGTAACCTTAGACATTCCCCTTCAGTCAAGTCACTCCGACGTTACATATGGGAACAGACCCATGGAAAAGGCCATGACCCTGGGGCAGCGTTATGCAGAGACCCCAGTGCCAATAGGCAAGCGTGTCAGCAGGAGAGTCTGCACGTAACCTTCCCAACGCCCTGGGGACCAAATAGTGACCCCACAGGGATGCCAGCTTTTTTTTTTTTTCTGAAACATGGGTTTTGGGGGCAGAGACATGGAGCATACACACAGTTCTTACATTTGAAATTCAAGGAATACAATACATCGATAAGATATGGATATAAGTGAAGGGAAACACATCCTTCTGGCTGATTGTGGAACATAAGGCTCTTGTAGCCACAACCTACTGGGAGAAGGAGACCCAGTAGGAGCACAGTCAGAGCTACTACACTCTAGGTCCAACTGCGGGGCAGGAGGACTCGGGTTCGCCTTGGCATGGGGGAACCACTGAGAAAGTGCACGGATCCCGTGGGAATGGCGCAGCAAGCTGACATCAGCCGGCCTCCTGCTATCTGCTTGTCTGATTTAAGACACGGAAGGAAACAGCCTCTGCGCGAAGGTCGTAGCTGATTGGCTGCCTGGTTGAGTGTCCCTGGAATGTGAACAGCGCACAGCAATTTCAGCCGTGTGGGAGCGTAGACCACCTTGTTGGTTGATGTACGCAACAGCAGCAGTGTTGTCCATGCGGACCAGCACGTGCCTGTGACACAGCATAGGCCGAAAGTGACGCAGGGCCAGAAGCACGCAATTGATATGCCAAAGCAGTCAAGCACCTGTCCAGGGACCCTAGGATTCTTTCCCTTTGCATACGGCACCCCAACCCATGGAGGAGGCATCTGTGTGGACCACAACATGCCTAGACACTTGTCCCAGGGGCACTCCGGCCCATAGGAAGGCAAGGTCTGACCACGGGCTAAATAGGCGGCGGCACTCCAGAGAGTGCCATGCTGCCATGCCCATCCTGGGACTCGATCGTGTAACCAACGCTGAAGCGGTCTCATATTAAGCAACCCCAGCAGCTTTACTGCGGCTGCCATATGCCCCAGGAGCCTCTGAAAAGTTTTGAGATGGGCTGCTGTTTTGTGACATGTCTGCATGGCCTGCGCACGCTCCCCCCGTGAGGTGGGCAGTCATTTTGACTGAGTCCAGCTCCATACCGAGATAAGAGATCCTCTGCACTGGGGAGAGTTTGCTCTTCTCTCGGTTAACCTGAAGGTCCAGATGGCTGAGGTGCCGTAACACAAAGTCCCTGTGCTCACACAACAACTCTTGCAAGTGAGCTATAATCAGCCAGTCGTCAAGGTAGTTCAGTATGCGGATGCCCATCTGCCATAAGGGAGACAGGGATCCATCCGCGACCTTCGTAAAGACTCGGGGAGACAGGGAGAGGCCAAACGAGAGAACCTTGTACTGATCCGCTTGAGCCTCGAACGCAAACCGCAGCAGGGGTCTGTTGCGAGACAAAATCGAGACGTGAAAGTACGTGTCCTTCAGGTTGATGGCTGCGAACCAATCCTGGCGCCGAATGCATGTTAGTATGTGCTTCGGCATGAGTCAAAGGTCCAGGATGGGTCTCAGCCCACCGCTCTTTTTGGGCATGATGAAGTAGGGACTGTAGAACCCTGAACTCTCTCAGCTTGAGGGACAGGCTCGATTGTGTCCTTCGCCAGTAGATTGCCTCTGTCCCTGGGTGGGCGTCTGGCTAACTGAATTGCATAGCCGGTACGTACGTATCAACCACCGTGAGGGATTGGGAAGCTGTAACCAAGCCTCCAATCAGGTCGCTAGGGGTATCAAGGGTACGATAACTGCCGTGCCCGCGGCCGGGCAGCCTAGGGGGGAACCCGGAAGGGGAATGGCCCCAGAAGGATGAACGTCCTGGGGGTGAGTCTGGATGCTCTGGGCAGTCCCTACCTGCTCCACTGGTTCCGCGCTGGCGATCCAGGGCTCCGGGTTACTTCTGAGGAGAGAAAACACATTTGGTTAGATGGGAATCTCTGAGCACTGGGCATAGAGGGATGGAAATTTGCTCTTTTTGTGAAAATTTGGGTACCGCCGACCCGTGGGTCAACGGCAGCTGAGTGCACAGGTACCACATCTCAGCCTCCTGGGGTGCACCAAAGGAGGCGCTCAGTCTGGTGGCTTTCGGGGGAGCGCACTACTCTGGTAACAGCACCACCACGGGGCTACGGGGTGCGGCAGAAGTCTGCAGGGCTTTTCCGCCCGACAGAACATTGTATACTGTCACCGTGAGGTCCCCCAGGTGCCTCATCGTAGCAGCCAAAAAGCCTCTCCGAATTACCACGGGAAGGACGCGAGGGGAGCCGTCTCTTGAAAGAGAGGCGGGACCTCAGCAATGAGCACATGAGTCATCCACAAGCGCTGCTTCAGTGTGCTCCCAGCCCAGGCATGTAAGACAGCGCTCGTGCCCATCTGAAGAGGTGAGGACACTCCCGCACCCAGAAGTGCACAGTCGGATCAACATCCAGAAGAACGTCTCTCCAACCGTGAGAAATTGCTCTTTTGTCTGCCTGGTTTGCCCAGGGAGGACCTCTCGCGGCACAACGTGCACTCAGTTAGAGGTCTCTCCCTGATGTGCAAAGGCTGGGTGTCTCTATCAGCCTTTAAAAAGGCTCCCAGCCCGCGGGGATCGCCAGTCAGCTGGCCTGTCACTCCCGCTGCCGGCGAAGCGAGAGCGTGAACTGGAGCAGGAACTCTTTCTTCTTTCTCTGGATTTTCTCCGATCTCTTTCCTCCGTACACTCGAACAATGCATACACTGCAGCGAGGCTCCGAAGCGAAAAGCTGCAAGTGCATTACATCCGTGCCCTCTTATACTCACGTAGTGATAAGATGCACCTGGCTGTAAATAATTGCACGGCATTATTCATTGGCCTTTTTTCTCATTACTCGAAGATGATTGGTCTCTCATACTACTTCCCCTTATTTAACATCTCCGTGACTCAACTGAGGAGGAACACAACTTGTGTGGAGGCAAGTATAAGTGGAAAAATATGATCATCAAATTGTGGTTTTAGGAGTCCCCAGCAACATGTTGACATTTATAACATTTTTTAAGTGCATTTAGTTTTATTTTATTTGCTCAATGACTCCCAAAAGACTCACTTAACGATACATTTTTCCAAACCCCTCCTTTGCATGATGCTAATCTGCAGTGATTGGTCTCATTTTCATTTCATGATGCCTATAATGCCTGATAAAGCAGTGTTTGTGAGCTCAGTGCTGCTTTGTGTACAGCTGTACCAGGGAAACAGCTATTTTCACCGTTCCAAAAGTGGCACCTAGGGGTGAAGAATAAAATTGCATTTTCATTCAAACCAACTCAAAAAGACCAACAAATTAGCAGCAATATGCTGTTTCATGTTAATATCAACATGAAACAGCTTGTGATTCATTAAAAAAAAAAGGCTTTTTTCAATGATTCAGAGACTCTTTCTTTTAAGAGACAGTAACTTAATATACAGTGCACTTTTAGATTTGGTAGGCTGTTTTTATTCACTTTGTGCTAATTTGTACAAATTCGTTTTGTATGATTTGTCTAAACCCCAGTGACGGGTAGGTTTAGGGGTGGGGTTGAAGGTCATTCATACAAATTCATTCAAATATTATAGTAGTAAACAAACTGAAGTGAGTCAGCTTAACAGTCCTTGTCTGTCAAGTTATTTTAATTTATTTATCATTTATTTAACAATAAATAATTTTAATTTATTTAATATATTTAACATTTTTCAAAGTTTTTTTATTCATTTAATATTTAATTATTAAATGTAGGCTACTTTGGGTAAGTGTCATAACGGAAGCTAACAGCTACTGCATCAATGCCCTGGGTGGAGGCTTACAAGATCACTTTTCTTTCTCTCTCCCTTTCTTTCTTTTCTTTCTGCCCACCTCCTTTGAGGAGTTGCCTTGCCCCTCCTACCTGCACATAAAAGTGGAAACCATGCTGCCTGAAGACTTTAACTACATTTCTCCTTCTGTCCTCTGGATCTTCTCCCCTCACTTCTCACCCAGAGAGAGATAAACCGAAGACAGAGACAGAGAGGCTAGGAGAGAGAGAGAGGTGAGTGCTGTACATATACATGATGTGTGCTGCAGCAGGAAAAAAGAAAACAAAATAATAAGTGACTACTGCTTTAAAAAGTGATATTGATCTGAGTGTACATGCAAAGAAAAATAATGTTCATGATAGACGTTTCTTATGATCATGTTCCTTGATGAAGCAGCCTGTTTCTTTCTTGTTTTTACTTTCTTTCTTTCTTTCCATTTTTTTTTTTTTTTTTTTTTTTTTGTGCCTATATTGTGGATTAGGTGTACGTTGTTATAGGGTTCCCATCATCTAAAAACAAAACATGTAAATATTAAGGAATATTTCAAATTTAATGGTCTAGGCCTGAAAAAAATAAAGCTATTTAATGAAATATTTAAATGATTGTAATTTTTATTGTGGTTCCTTTTATCTCTTAAAAATACCCCACCCCAAAATATGGAGATAGATATAGGTTTTTTTTTAATTAGATTTTAATTGGATTGATTATGATTATTATTTCATATTCCAATTCCAGCTGCAGTTGCTAAATGATTTTGTTACTGATTCTTTTAATATTTGAACAATAACTGGTCCTAACTGTATATTAAATAAATATACTAAACAAAAACAATCACATTTTTGGTTACATAACTTTTTATATAAAATATCTTAAAATTGTGATAGAGCATAGGATTTGTAATAAAGTATCATTGAAACTTTCATCATTCCCTTTAAAAATTAATAATAATAATAAATAGATAAAATAAATTATGGTTAATTTTTCAGCACACTAAATTTATAAATAAATATTTTTATTTAATAAATTAATTTTACCCTTTTTATTTTTATAAAAAATTTTAAATAGTGTGATTTCCAGGCTTGAAAAAAAGTTTAAGTATTTAATAAAATATGATGAATTATGGACACATATATGACAATATTTCTCTGGTCACAGTTTTTTGTAAAATTCAAAATGTTGTAATATTCAAAAGGTTGTGAAACCAGATAATTAGTTATTTTATTTAGAATATTTAATCTATATATATAGTTCCTATTTTAATATGCGATGCTAAAAAGCTCAAGTGGCTATCCAATCCTTTTTACAATTTTTAGATATGCTGATTCATATCCTGCTGCTTACCACACCTGCTGATGTTGTGCAAGAGTCTTTATCCAGCTCTTTATCCAGCTTGCTTTGTATATTTCTACAGCCACATTCACTTTAGTTTCACTTTGATTTCCCTGGCACTGGGTATCGCTGTGAGCCAGAAGAGCAGCTGTGCGTGATTTTCCCAGCTTCCTACAGCGTTCAGGGCTGGATGTTTTGTCTCCAGGGTTCAGAGGATCTATTCATGTGGACACTGAGACAAAGCTGTAGTGCTTGGCATCCTCTATTCTCTCTTTCCCCCTCTTAATCCATTTCTTTAGTCCAGATGGATTTAAAAAATGCATGTCTTTCCACTTGCCGTTGATTGATAAATTGATTACATTTTTAATGCAATTTGACCAGAGCCATTTAGGTGATGTTTTGCTATCAGAAGGGGTTGTGTTTGCAATAATTATTATTAAACATTATTATTACAACACTGTATTAATATTTTTTTATGTATTAATAATCCCCCCTCCCCAAGGTTCATAATAATAAGAAAATGTAAATGTCCATGAAATTTGTTTCATATTGTAATTTGAGTTCCAGATCCTGAACGATTTGATTACTGATTCTTTTAGCATTTGGACAATGATTGGTTTCAACTGAATGCTTAATAAACAAACAAACAACCAAACAAACACACACATACACACAGACACATACACACACACACACACACACACACACACACACACAAACATAACTGTTATAATATCTTAAAATTGCAGCAAAAAATTAAAATAAATAAATAATGATAGTATATGAAACATTTTATATATATACATGTATTTACACACACACACACACACACACACACACATATACACACATTTTTGTATTTGTTATACAAAAAATATAACTGAAAAACTACACTTTGTTATTGTAGTGTATGTTGGTAAATTTATGTTACTAGTTCATTTCTAGTGGTTTGTTGTTAATGTTTTTGTTGTTTTCCATTTTGAAATCAAATGGACCCTGTTCGAAATTAGAACTAGTTCTCCGTTCTCTGAATTGTTTAGCCTTTGGAGCATCTTTTAACTCCATGCGAAAACCTTATGAACCTGGCAACCCTGCTGTCTCTCTCTCTCTTCCATTATTTGGACCTTTCCTGAGCAGCCTGATTCATTAAACAGTCACAGATGCAGGCTGACCTGTGAATGTTTCTCCTTCAGTTCCCTCCAGCTACTTACAGATCGCTGTTTTATAACTTTGTTTTGATCTGAATGAAAGCCATGCACTCTTTCACAAATAGGAAACAAAGAAAAAAAGACGAGTATTGCTTGAGATTTTGTGGGAATACGAGTGGATTGGTTTGCTTAATTCCCTAGAAATCTTTCTTTTGTGACATGTATTATTTGGGAAAACGAAACAATTTTTTTTTTTTTAATAGCACGTACTGTAGTTTGGCTCATGAATGCAGCTATGGTCCTGACCTCTATCTGAAGGCCAAATGCTGTGTACCGTAAAAATCTTCTCATCGTCGACTATAGAATTACAGGTCTTCCCTGGCAGTATATTCTCATGTCAAATCAGCATTGTACTAAAACAGGAACATCGTAATGTGGTGGACCAACGATCTTCTGTTTAAAGAGAGGTTTGGCTTGTATCTTAGATTAGTTTTTAAAGATGCCAGATATCTGAAAAGGCTGAAAAGGCTCAGGGCTGATCAAAAATGTATGCATTTATTTTGTGGAATTTCTCTTGAAAAGCCTAGCTCTTTCACAGAATCAAGGTATAGGGATGGTGTGAAGGAAGAAAGCCACTCGCCTCTGAGGTCGTCCAGGACTCGGCCTTGGAATCTGACACATACGCTCACAAACGTAGTCTGTGTTTGCAGTCATATAAATCACCAGCATCAGTGTCCAGTTGGAACATTGAGATCCAAAAGAGGCCATCTATTAGTGCTGATGAAGTATTCAGACAATAATTAGAGATTGGGAAATTGACTGGACTGAAGGCTTTGTTTTTTAACACAGATATGGAGTGCAGTAACCCATTGCCTGGATTTGCTGCCCTTTGAAAGCTAAATAAAATGTTATTTTGATTTAGTTTAATTCATGTTTTAATCAAAATCACAGCCAAAAAAACAAAAACAACTGCTAAATATTTACAGTATGTGAAGCAAAATTTATGTTTATTTTTGCTTTTATGCTTTTCATTTTTTATAAAATATAGAAAAAAAGAAAGGCTACTTGAAACAAATGCTAACTGAAGTTATATATTAAAAGTGATATCAATTAAACTGCAGTTTTGTTTTTATTATGTAATAATAACTTTCAATTAAAAAACAAAATTAAAGTTAATTGAATTTAAAGTATGTTTGTTTTTTGTTTTTTTACATATTAAAAGTTGTTTTATAGCAGAAGCCAACACAGTCTCATGACTAAGTTGTATGTAATTTATGAGGTGGCTAGTTCGTATACGACCTCATTTGTATGATTTTGTATGATTTGTCTAAACCACAGTGATTGATAGGTTTAAGAGTGGGATTAGGTGTAGGTCATTCATTCAAATTCATACAAACTGACAACTCGTAAAAAAAATTAGTCAGCTCGTAAAAAATTACAGTGAGATTTCAATGGTTGTTTTTTGACAAAAGCTATCAATGCCACTTTTCCACAAAAACAAAAAACAAAAAACACTTGTTAAACCTTTGTAATCTCAAATGACATTGTCATGACATCATGCCTGACAAAGGTTGTTTGTTGTGACTGTACAGTATGGATAGCTTTCCCTCACTGTTGTAACATGCTGCTTTTATATTATTATAAATATTTTTATTTTATAAATATTTCAGCTTTTATTTTCTTTTTACGCCCTGAAGAAGGTTTATCAATTTCATCAAAATGATCCATCTGCAATCACTTTTTGTCAGCTTTGACAAAACTCCTCTCAGCTAGCGCATCTTTTCAGAGTGAAAGTAACCTCGTCACCTGACCCGAGAGAAATCAAGCAATTCCAGCTGCAGTGTTGAACCATTTCCCCATTGAGATTCTCTTCATTAGCATGTCTTCCCGTGCATTTGTCTTATGAACAATCAGCATTTTTAGGTGAC
Organism: Enteromius treurensis; assembly: GCA_032275025.1. Taxonomy (NCBI): domain Eukaryota; kingdom Metazoa; phylum Chordata; class Actinopteri; order Cypriniformes; family Cyprinidae; genus Enteromius; species Enteromius treurensis. Next base: position 10,386,753 of record JAUCMU010000047.1, on the reverse strand, counting down.
TTAAATAATCAAGTGTGATTGTAAAACTAATAGAGAAATCAGATTTGGAGTGACCTACTTCTCTTGCTATGACAGCTACTGGTCTTTATCAGGACAACCTGCTTTTCACAGAGTTTCAGTCACCTTGTGAGCTGCCATCTTACAATCTCAGTAAAAATTAGAGGAATGCTGCCAGTAAAATGGGGTATGCTATATAATTAAAACCACAGTCATATTAACCAACAGCCCAAGACTGGATGCCTACTAAAGCTAGGTATAGAGTATAAAGGTGGCAACACTTTAAAAGCAGCATACTTTGAATGACACGTTAAACTGAGGTCCTGACTTCGTGGTGACTAAAAATCCCATGTCTTTCGAAAAGAGTATTGAGGTTTGACTTCGGCATCCAAATTTGCCCATTGGTCTTTGACCATCATGGCAATCCTCACATCTACTGATTGACTTCATCACTTCATTTTTCCCCTCCACCAGTAAGCTGGGTCAAGGTGGATGCTGCACAATGGTGGTGGATGATGAGATCCCCCTCACAATATAGAGTGCTTTAAGAGCCTATAAAAGCGCTATATAAATGTAATAATTTATCAATACAGAAATTAGCACGAGGTGCCAGACTAAAACCAAAAATTAAATAACTTGGTTGTGTCTGTAAGTTATCTTTACTTTTGATCAGTTCTTTTTTATTATTTTCAAACATTTCATTTGTTTTCATAATACTGCGTAATACAATTAATTTATGAAATACGCTTTAAAAACAGCCCATCTTTTCCTTATAGGATAAGTACAATAAGTTAGGATAAGACTAAATAGTGGCCTTAAACTTTAGGAAATTGTAGGTTATTCTATCATGTTGATCTCTGCTCTGTATATAATACAATGCCAATAAATAAATAAATATATGGAATACATATTAAAAAAAAAACTATTAACCATATTTTTTTAATAAACATATTAATAAATCCTATAGAAGTGTATTATTAAAACCCAAACTGACATAAAGTATATATTTTAATTTATCACAATGCAAACAATAAGAGTAAGAGTAAGTAAGAGTAAGAGAAGTCTTTATTAATCCCGAAGGAAATTGTTTCTCCAGTGGCTGCATATTTCTACAGATACAATG
>JAUCMU010000047.1:10374205-10385332 GCA_032275025.1 Enteromius treurensis | reverse complement strand
TTTTTTAAATCATAGAAAGGCTTGAAAATATTGTAGGGCTGAGGATATTACCTTACCATCCCAGCACTGATTATATGGTTGACACCCAGCATGCTCTTTATTTGTTTATTGTGAATTGAACTGAAACATCTGGAAGCAGTCAGAAAAGCAAGAATGGAAATCTGATTATATTAGAATTGGGGCAGGGCGATAACAGAGCTGTGGCATGTAACCAAGCAGACTAACGCTGCGGTTATAAATTTTGGCCTAAAAGAGCAGAGGAAAACATTGGTTCCTGCTTTCTGCAGTGGATTGTAGGGTTGCTGTTGTGCCGTTTGCTCGTCCTTGTGGTTTTGACCCTCGCCTGTCAACATAATTCTCATTTGACCTTTGGCTTCAGAGCCAACATCTGTACTACATTTTTTTTTTCTGGCATGCTTGAACATCCAAATGTAGGGCTGGAGGGAACAACGTGACGAGCCTTGTGAATCTGATAAATAAGCATGGAAATTCAACCAGGCCAAGTTGTGAGTTGTTGGGTTTAGAGTGAACAGAAGCTTTTAGGTGCCATGTTTTTTTTCCCATGACCTCTCCTGAACTGCTTCACTTGAGATTGTTTTGGCATCTCGTTGGTGATTTATGCTGGGTGTGTACCATGAATGCAAATAAAGCTATTGATTATGGTATTCTGTATCACTTAATATTTTTCAGACATGGCCATCAGTAACTGAGAAATGTTCCAATGGAATGAGGCTGTTTTGAAGCCGACAAGATTTTTGTATATAGAACATTGGATGGACATTCACTTGGGCTTGCCAGTCTAGTCGAACACAGGGAAAGAGTTGTTTTTCCAAAGTGATAGTTCTGGACTTAACATATTCAGCAATAAGAATGATACAAGATCCTCTGAAAACAAATCACTGGGTGGAGTAATAAATTAGAGAGGCCTAAGGAATTAAATTTATTTCATTAAATTTTTGGTTTGTGTTCAGTGCCCAATGAATGAGAGAAATAATAATGTATGTCAAAGGATGTAATGCAGCCTATGAAAAAAAATGCCCCTTAAAGGGTTAGTTCACCCTTTAATTACTTACCCTTATGTTGTTCCAAACCCGTAAGACCTATGTTCACCTTCAGTACATAGATTAAGATATTTCTGATGAAATCAGAGAGCTATCTGCCCCTCCATACACAGCAATACCACAGGAAAAGATCACAACACATATCCACACTTTCCTCCCCGAATGTAAACAATGTTGATTACGTCAAATATGTTCTTAAGTACTTTCTAAAATGGCAGAACATGTAATGTGGGGGAGAAGAATGGTTGTGTAAACAATTTAGAGATGTGAAAGAGGTGGAAAGTATCTTTGAAGTCACAGTCAACCTGGCTGGCAACATCCCAAGAAAAATGGTTTATGTGTTTTTGTTCTATTCATCAGTCAAGATCTTCGTTTACAGTAGCTCACAAAAGGAAATCAAAGCTCTGGCATCCCACCCACACACTGATCCCAATATGTCTGCATGTATTAGAATCAAAACTGACTCCCTAAAAAGCATTCCCGCTTTTAAGATATTTCCATGCTCAATCAAAGCAGGATGCCCCCTCCATTCAGAGGCTGGCTTTGGTTTAGGCTCACATTTTGAATTTTAGCACAGCTGTTGGCTGGGTGCTAAAAAAAGTGAACGCCTTTTAACTGAGTGGCTGGGTTTCCCATTCATCACAGTTTCAGGACAAACCTGAGAGGATGTGGCTCTCAAGAGAAGAGAGAATGAGCAAAATAGTAAGAAATACTGCAGGTTTTTTGTTTGTTAATTGATAATTAGACGCCATGATCTAAATTTTGGTATTATCTGCTGATCATTGTTAAGGTTTATGTATGATGCACACTGAATACGAAACATTCAATATGGGTAAAAAGGAACAATGCTAACAGTCTTTTCTTCTGTTTTGGAGAAAGAAAACTGTTATTCTTTTTTTTTTTTTCATTGATTTCAAACGCAGTTGCTCAGGATTATTTGCAGTCAGATGGTGTATGTGTAGTTAATACCCTTTGATCCACACACAAACTTCCAAACAGTATTCATATGTGAGCAATTACTGACCTCTAATGGATATGTTTAGATATAACAAATGTATTTCTTATCTAGTACGTCTACTGTATGTTAATGTTAATATGCAATGAGTTTATGCAATTCATATTGCAATTATAAAAAATATGCTGTATACATCTGAAAATGGATATTTCAAGTCATCTGTAAATTAATATTTTTATTTGTGGTTTTAAGAGAAATATAGTCAATTTACTGTTAATGGGGTTCACTTGATACTGTTTTGGGGGTATTCCCCAGTCAGTGACTAAAGTACAGGTAATAAAAATTTGACAATCCATTTTATTCTTAACACTATTAAGCTATACAGCCATCTAGTTAACTTTCCTGAAAAAAGCATTGACAATAGGGTGTATTAACATTTTAAACACTCTAGTACAGGGGTCATCAAACTCAGTCCTGGAGGGCCGGTGTCCTGCAGAGTTTAGCTCCAACCCAAATCAAACACACCTGAAGCAGCTAATCAAGGTCTTATTCGGTATACTCCACTTCCAGGCCAGGAAAGTTGGAGCAAAACTCTGCAGGACACCGGCCCTCCAGGACTGAGTTTGATGACCCCTGCTCTAGTATCAATGAGATCCAATACTGTAGTTGATTGGTCAGTAATGGAATGAACAATGTTTTTATTGGTGTCAACTTCTTTTCTAAGTCAGTGTGCAAGGCATATAATTGATTTGACTACACTTTGGTGTAAGGGTACTGCTAGCTTTACTGTCTTTTCCCAAGACAACTAACTTTCCTTCCTGTGCTCCATTTGACAGGACATGGCTGGGCCTCTCCTCTCTGCCCGCTTGTTTGTACTGGTGGAGCACCTCTGTCTGCTACATCATATCCATGCGGGGGCATTTTATGGTCATAAGCCACTGCCCCAACAGCACCAGCCTCTGCCACACTTACCTCTTCTGTCACATGGCACTGAGGGGATACCCCAACAAATAACCCAACACCATTACCATGGAAAGGAAACACCACACTTACCATATGGAAATGAGATGCCTTTGCTTCCACAGTATGCAAAAGAACGTCCACATATACCCGTGCACATGGGTAAACCTATTGTAGGAAAAGGTTTGTTAGTTGGCAAATTCTTTAATTACTTTGCTTGCAAAATTCACTCCACAGGTTCATTTAAAATGAAAAGAAAATGCCTGGGTATACTTTACTTTCCATGTTCCGTCTTGTGCACAGCTTTTAAAGTATACTCAACAACAGATGAGCGTGAATGGATGAGTTTGACAAATGCAGGGTCATATAGTCTCATTATATCTTAGCATTCAGTTGAGACATGTGTTGCTGTACGCGGACCGTACATGGACAGTGTGTGCATACTGTTGCAGACAAATCTGATAATGGAAACTGCATCACATGAACAATGCACAGACAGTTGCAGATCATGGACGGCCAAAGTATACTTTGTGCTTAAAGCTACATTATTGACAAAAGCAAGCTGACAGAAAGCATTTGCTAACTTTCTGATAGGTTAAACTCTTGAAAACACCTGCTAACTGATTTTAATGAGGTTTGAGATAGTTTTGTGCGGTTTGGAGTAGTTTATTTTTATTTAATCTAATTTTAGCTCAGTTGTATTCACTCAATAGTTTAAATTGATACATTGACTAATATATTGAAAATATTTTGGTCCATGGATCTGGAAATACACTAATTTACTTTTTCTCTTTTCATGTTAACTTTCAGATATGCAAATGATGTTTAGTTTAAGAACAAGTTTTGATGTTACTGTGATCATCACTGTTAATTTTTTTTTCAGGTGAAACCATTCCAAGAAGAGAAAAAGGTCCTCCTGGTGAGCCTGGACCAATGGGACTTCCAGGGCCTCAGGGCCCTCCAGGACTTCCTGGTCATGGTATCCCAGGACCTACAGGTAAACCTGGTCCTCAGGGTCCACCAGGACTCCCAGGATTTGGAAAGCCGGGAATGCCAGGTTTACCAGGAAAACCTGGAGGCATAGGTTTACCAGGACCGAAGGGTGAATTGGGACCAGTTGGTGGCGAAGGACCAACAGGAATGACAGGACCTCCAGGTCTTCCTGGGCCACATGGCTTACCAGGTGTGTCAAAACCAGGTGCACAAGGACTTCCAGGACAAACTGGACCTCGTGGAGAACCTGGACAGAAGGGCTTCTCTGGGATCCCTGGTGTCCCAGGCCCAAAAGGTGAGAATGGGAATGGCTTCCCAGGACTGCCAGGAGTAAAGGGACCTCCTGGACCTCCCGGACCATCAGGACAAGTAGGACTTCCAGGTGTTGGCAAACCAGGACTGAATGGACTACCTGGGCCTCCTGGAGGCCAAGGTAAACCTGGTGCACCTGGAGAACCAGGATTGGCTGGAGTCCCAGGGGATAGAGGACTACCAGGGTCACAAGGACTACCAGGCTTTGGCAAACCTGGTCTGGATGGCTTGCCAGGGAAACCAGGTGTTCCAGGTGGAAGGGGCGAGCCAGGTCCGTCTGGTTTACCTGGCAACCCAGGCTTGCCTGGTTTTGGCAAACCTGGATATCCTGGACCTAAAGGTGAAAAAGGGCATGGTGGTTTACCTGGCCCCCAAGGCCTAAAAGGTGAAAAGGGTCATGGTGGTCTTCCTGGAATGATTGGATCACCAGGGCCAAGTGGCCTTCCAGGTCCTCCAGGTCATTTGGGACCACCTGGAGGCATTGGTTTCCCTGGACTAAAAGGAGAGGGTGGTGCAGTAGGACCTAAAGGACAACTTGGTCCAAAAGGTGAACCTGGGCCTCCAGGACTTCCAGGCATGCCAGGATTCCCAGGAGAATTGGGGCAACCAGGAACTAGAGGCTTACCAGGTCCCATAGGACCTAAGGGTGAAAATGGACATAAAGGGTTACCTGGCCTACCCGGAGTCCCTGGAAAACCTGGTGCAAAAGGAGAAGTTGGATTCCCAGGAGAAAAAGGTCATCCAGGGCCTATGGGAATCCCAGGATTAATGGGTCCAGCAGGACCAATAGGCCCACCTGGTCTACCAGGCCCAAAAGGGGAATATGGACCACCAGGGAAGCCTGGAATGCCAGGTGAGGGAAAACCTGGGCTTCCAGGCCCAATAGGGCCACCTGGTACACCTGGACCTGGTGGGCCCCCAGGTCAACCTGGAATACCTGGTCCTCCTGGCCGACCTGGCCTACCAGGACCACCTGCTCAATCTCCATTTATTGGCCAAATCCTTCCTGAGACAGGTCCTGGGCTAGATGGGGCAAAAGGTGGTTATACAAAAGAAAAGCCTGGAGGAGCCTTTATTGGTAGTAATGGGATAGAGATGCCTGCTTTTACAGCTCAGCTGACAATACCATTTCCTCCAGTTGGGCAACCTGTTATCTTCAACAAGATTTTATATAACGGCAACCATAATTACAACTCTCAAACTGGCATCTTCACTTGCAAAATACCTGGAATTTACTACTTTGTCTACCATGTTAATTGTAAAGGAAACAATGTATGGGTGGCATTGTACAGGAACAATGAGCCAGTCATGTATACATATGATGAATACAAAAAAAGTTACCTGGATCAGGCATCAGGGAGTGCAGTGCTGCCCTTACAAGTTGGAGACACTGTTCATATCCAATTACCATCAGACCAAGCTGCAGGACTTTATGCTGGTCCATATGTCCACTCATCTTTCTCTGGATATTTGTTGTATCCCATGTGAATTTGTGAAAAAAAAATCACTGCTATGTTTTTCCAAAGTAAACTGTATTTGCCATCAGTATAGAGCCACTGAGCAAGTTTGAATAGAAAAGTATGTTTGTGTGTTTTATGCATACACATATTTTGAAACAGTCTTACAACATCATTACACATTATCCATCCATCCATATGGTTAGCACTTTGTTAGACCTCTTATTACATTATTTATTTGCATATTTACTATTGTTTGACAGTATATTGATTGTACATAAATGAGGTCACACTGACTACATTTCAATGTAAAATGATGTGATATTTACAATTTCAGAATTTTCAGATCGTTGGATACGCACTATTTTTCTGCTGTCATAGATTCTCATTGTGCCAGCTTTATTGAACTTCAAGAAAGTATGTGAGCACATAATTGTTATGTTTTTTTAGATTTTGCTTTCAGAGATAATATTTAACTAAAAATGTCAGTAAAATATGTATCGGGAATGTCCTGAATCTTACATTTAGGTTCTTTCACACCCAACTGATTTGAGTAGATCAGTTGTTTATAAAAAAAACTCAAGGGTACTGAGTAATTGTTAATGAATACAATACTAGTCTAAGTTGATAAAGCCACATGGACACTCTAAGTCAAATTCGAATAGTCTTAGGAACCTCTCTGTAATTTATTTTTAATTTTACTACTGAATGACTAAATTTGTATATGTGCAAAAAAGATGGTGGGACACAAAAAAGAAGGAATTTATTCTTTGCTATATTGACAATGGTGCTAAAATGTTATACATTTTTACACAAGTAAAATTTTTATGTCATTGTTGTTGTTTTTTTTTTTATAAACTGAATCATCTAAAATTGTGCGGATTTGTAATTCCACAAAAAAATAAAAATCCCTGCTTTTAATCTTTATGTTATGTTATTTATATTATGGAATTATGGATGTTTTATACAGAGCTGCTGCTTTGAATACATGTGTAATTTCTGGAAACCTCAGTATTGTCAAATTATTAATAACACTAATAACAATAATAATATATGAACTGTTTTATTATTCTGCACAAACAGTGATTTAATTTTGTATAATGCGTAATTTAATAACTAAGTTCATCCGTTGTATCAGACCTTAAAATGCAAGTCTACAGGAACTCGTTTCCAAATCATTGTTCCCACTCCGCGCCTGTGAGGGCGATATTGCAATATGCCCAGGCGAACGCACATATAGAAGAAGAGATTCTACCGTATGTGTGAGAAGTTGCTTGCTGGTTCAGGTTGAAGTAAGGTAGGTTTAAAGTATGGGTGTTCATAAGTAACGTTATGATATATAATGATGCGCGTGGTCTTATTGGTTACATCGATTATGATTGTGAATGAACGTTTATTATGTCTCGTAGAAATCATATTGTTACTATACCGGTAGGAAGCGTCAGCAAAAGCCGTAGAAGTTGGATTGAGTGACTATTATTGTGATCTGAAAATTAATTACATTAGAATAAAAAATACATAATTATCTGTAAACTAATAATTAACTAATAACTAATTGTTATCATTTTACGGGGGGGGGGTGAATATATAATCAACCAGCTGCATTGCAGTTCAGTACAAGGTTGTGAATAAACAAAAACTACAGCAAAGAGAGAGTGAAAAACTTTTTGCGGAAAGGGAGGCTTTACAGAGTTGATTGGTATAGTGTGGATAAAGTCTATATTTTAGACAAATTATAGGCGCATTGTTCTTACGTTACATTATTTGCATGCATTGTCATTGTACGCTATTAAGATTTAACTTGCAAGAAATGTTATAGTGTCACGGTAGAAATAGTTTACAATTTAATCTGTGACAAATGACACATTTTTATTCTACGTTACATAAATGTATCATACATTCCATGTCTTTTTTTCTCAGTTTACAAATTAGATGTTTGAACGACTATATGGTAGTTAAGGAAACGGTGCACTTAAAAAGAATGATGACTGACCTCTAGCATTTTGCCATTTGTATTTCTCAGAAGAAAGCATGTTTTTGAACAACAGAGGGAGCGTAACGTTAAACTGTTAAGCAACTTTCTTTTTAGGCTAACTATTCTGCTTTCTATCGGTTTATAACGCACGCTTGGTGGCTATAATTTGTATACTTGCATCACGTTAAACCATAACGCAAGTGTAGGCTACCGTTTGCCTCCTATACATTTCTACACTGAAGAATTAAGGTAATTTACCTGCGGTTTACTTTTTACCTCAGGTTGTCGATGGTGAAGGGTTGCCATGGCATCACGATCAGGACCGCGAGCTACAGGAACAGACGGAAGCGACTTTCAGCACCGCGAGCGTGTGGCGTCACACTATCAGATGAGGTAGGTGTTAATAGTGTAAAAATATGTTAGTTATTTAATTTTTGTGTCTTGTATTTTCTGTGCTCTGTAAGAAACATAGCTTAAGTGCAGTACTTCAAATAATATTAAAAATAATACAAAGAAAATATTTTAGGAAGAACGTGGCACAGTGCATTTTTAGTAGTGAAATACTTTAAAATAAATGATGAATGAAAATAAATTAGCATGATCATTATGTCATCCAGTATATTAAGTTTGGGTATAAATGTGAAACAACCACTTAAAATACTTCAAAAATGCAGTAACTCATCCTGTTGAACTGACCCTTCTCAATCCCCTCAGTGTGGCCCTGAAGTCTGAGATCAAGAAGCTGAACATTGCTCATACAGTGGTCTGGTTGCTTGTAGCAGCGCAGGTGGTGGTCAGTCAGTTGAACTTGGTATCCCATAAAGTGGTGGCCTCTCCGTACCAATGGGAATACCCTTACCTTCTGAGCATCATACCTACGGTCTTCAGTTTCATGTCTTTTCCAAAAAACAACATCAGTTACCTGGTCATCTCAATGATCAGCGCCGGGCTTTTTTGTGTCGGTCCTATTCTTTATGGAGGGATGGAGATGTTCCCTGTGGCTCAGCAGCTTTATCTTCATGGCAAAGCTTATAGGTTCATCTTTGGCTTTTCTGCTGTCTCTGTAATGTACTTAGTTTTGATTATTTCACTTCAAGTGCATGGCTGGCAGATCTACTATAGCAAAAAGCTTCTGGATGCCTGGTTTACCAACACACAAGATAAAAAGAAGAAATAAGAGACTGTTGAAGAATAATAGTTTGTCACCCACTTATGTGCGTCTTTATTTTCTTTGCCTGATGGCACTTCGGTCACATATGTTTTTATAATTACCTGACTAAGTAATTTAAGCTTATGAGGAGATCTCTTCCACTGGCTCTCAGCACAGATCAAGATGTCATTGATGTCCGTTTCTGCTTAGGTTTTGTAATCTCTCTCTGTTTCCACCACAATTCAACTTGCTTTTTTAACAACTCAAGTTTTACTCATAAGGGATTAAATCTAGGCGCTTCTGGGAAATGATACCTCCATGATGAGGAACGAGATTGTGTTTGAAGAGTCACAGCAAAAGTCAATTTACTAAAACACTGTATGTCAAGATATTCTGCTGTTTTTCACTAATCAGCTTTCAATAAAATGATCAAAAAGTATTATTTTTTTGTCAGTTTTGAATAAATAGTCTGACATCAACATGCTTTTGTTTGAGGATGTAATAACATGTAACATATGTAAACAACAAAAAATAATTTAAAAAGAATAATAAAGTTAATTAAATGTTGGAACTGTGTAGTTTTGTGAGCTGCTAGATGGCTGTTCAAATTACACAGCTATTCATAGATGGTCCCTTTCTATTAATTTTGGATTAGTTTTCTGGTTGGGCTTAATAAAAAAGATTAAATAAATATATAATAATACATATGAATATTATGTTTTTTTTTAAAGCTTGTAATATTGCCCCTCCTTCTCTGGATCAAACAACCAAGAATGCAAATGTTTTATAGAAATGCTCAGCTAAGGTTGGTGAGTTGCTTAAAGCAACAGTTCACACAAAAAGGAGTAACTTACGTTGGACAACAAAAATGTAGGTAACCCAACAGTTGATTGTAGCAACTGACCCCCATAGTATGGGGGAAAATGGCTACCATTGACTGTTTTGTTACCAAAAGTCTTCCAAATATCTTATTTTGTGTTCAGCAGAAGAAAGACATGCATAAGTGATTAAATTAAGACACATATACAGTACATATTAGGCGAACTATCCCTTTTAAGACTAAAATCAGGTTTACCACGTGGGTTTGCTTGATCTTATAAAAATCCATAATATCTAACTGTATAGATGTTGTCAGTTATTTAGCATTAAGACACTTAACACATAACACGTAACATAATGTACATTTCAAGAAAATAATACAAAGTAGAAACTCATAGGAAAAAAGTAAGTTCAAGATATTAAAACTGTATTATGAAATAGTTAAAAAAGTAGGTTTTGCCAGTACACACGAGTAGCCAACAAGGCAGCAGAGTGGAGGTAGAGGTTTCTAGGTAAGTGCATCCTCCATTACTCTCATGGACGCATGAGTTCCAAAGCTTTTACTAGCTTACACAGATTAACGTGTGTTTAACCTTTGGACCTCGTTCAGCTTTATTCCTTTTCTATGGAAGTTCTAGTGCAGCGCCTTTCTGTCTGCGTTTTAGGAAAACGGTCAGTAATAATCTCGCACTGCATTTTTAACGTTAAACCATCATCGCCATTTGATGTTATGGAGGACAAAAAAAAAACCCTAAGTTTAAATAAATAAATACATAAATGCAGGAAAAATTCACAAATAAATGTAGAAATACTTAAATAAATAAATAAATGTAGAAATGCATAAATAAATGCATATATGTATAAATGCATTGTTTTGTCCAAAGTGCTGTTTTAAATTGTACTATTTTGTACCATTTGTGTTATATTTATTTATACGTTTATTTATGCATTTCTACATTTCTTAATTTATTTATTTCTGTATTTCTTTGTCCGTATGTTAATAAGAAGGCAGTCCTAACATCTTTCGATCCAGGATTGGTCAATTAATCAAACCAGTCAGAACAACCGTTTCTGTAAAGAACGAACAAGACATGGCAATAAGCCTAGCCTGCTAAATTTAGTCAAGCCAGACGCGCCTTGAAAATACACAAGCCGTTTCTCAATATTACAAAGGAAAACTTTGGACATGCGTCTTTGGTGGTTTAAACTTCAAAGTCCAATATTCCGGTGAATTCAGTTCCTGTTTCCCCTCACAGGAGGAACTTCAGTATGACAATCATGGCTAATGAGCTAAATCAGGTGTGTTTGATTAAGGAGACATAGAAAACATGCAGGGTGCTTCTCAATATCCCATCTTGTCTCCTCGGCCCTCTGTCCTCCATCCTATGACCCGGAAACCGATCGAGCTCAGCCATCTTGAAGGACATCTCAATTCTCTAATTGCA
>JAUCMU010000047.1:10354726-10374105 GCA_032275025.1 Enteromius treurensis | reverse complement strand
CGGGTGGAACTAAAACTCTGGCGAAGGTTCCCGCTGCTGTGTTCTGGAGAGGGCCACAGAGGTGCGGCTGGTGACAGCTTGGCTGAATTTTGATCGCACATGAGGAAGCTCTTTATCTGTTCTCCAGATACTGTCTGTAGATGGAAAAGGGATTACATTATCAATCTGATTCAGTTCTACAAGTTCAAGTAAGAGTTCTGTGTGTTTATGTAAGACTATATGGCAATTACATATTTAAGTGCCCTGTTGATGTGCTATTAACATTTGAAGCCTAGGTGTGATTACAGTAACGGCATAATTTTTAAGGAAACTGGCAATGGTTATAAATAAAGAGTTGCTATAATGCTGTAGTACTGCTGGTAGTCAAAACTAGGGATAGCCTGCATTATACTTAATGTAGGCTCCTTCTGCACCTTCTGTAGCCTACTTATTTCTCTGTTTAAAGATTTTCTTTTGAGCTCTACTAACATAGGCAAACAGGCCTATTTAGTTTCTCCATTACCATTTCCCTCCTTCCAACACATGTCACTGGGTGCTTCTCAATATCCCTCCTCGTCTCCTCGGTCCTCTGTCCTCCATCCTATGACCTGGAAACCGACCAAGCTCAGCCATCTTGAAGGACATCTCAATTCTCTAATTGCACCGCGAGGAGGGAGAAGGCTTCATGAGGAGCGATCAGCGAGGATACACAGGTGTATCCTATTCGGAAGGATATATCGACTTAAGTCTTATCGACTTAACGTGACGCACGTATAAATTCTCCTCCCCCTTTACATCTGCTCCAAGTGCTAACCATGGCAGAAAATTCTAACACACATAAATGTGAGAAATAAGCATGAATGTGGGTGATTGTTTGACAGTGCTTTTAATTTCGATGTATAATGTGTACTTTTCAACAGAGTTTTAATTATGTTTATTACGTTTCTTGATTTTACTGGCTTGCTTGTAATTGTTTTTGATTGTTTAATGCCTCTTATATTGATTAATGGGGAATAGAGAATGATTTTAATTTAGGCCTGTAGTTAATTCTTTTTAATGTGTTAAAGTATTTGTAGTTTATGCCTGCAGGGATTAATATGCAACACATTAACATTTCAAACTGCTTCACTGTAGTGTAAAATTGTTTCTTACAGGGACTGAAGAGGAGACCGAAAACTTCGTATGGAGCTTGATTCCGACTTCACTGGGAAGAGGAACAGTGCTAAAAAAAGCCTGAATGTGAGTTATTTTCCAGTATGCATAGAAAAATATGCTTTGTCTTCACTTTGTTTGATAAAAACAGTGAGGTTTTAGATAATATTTATAATAATATTGTTACACTATCTTTGAGTAAATAATTTGTTGATTTTTATTGTGTAGTATAGTTGTTCAGAGGATTGGTTTAGATGGAAAAGTAACACAAGTCAGATTTCCAAAAAATTGGACAATCTAAAAAGAAAATATAAGGTATTTACAAAATTTATTTCATTTGGTGTGAATTTTCTTCTTGCTAGTATAATATAGAATAGATTCATTTTATTTTAGGAGCTCCGCTGTCCTCCTACGGGAACTGGGACAGATGGTGGGGAGGCCACAGCAGCCACATGGCCGTGGTTTTCTGCCATGCATGAGGCTATTGGGGGGAGGCCATCTATTGAGCCTCCCATCCTGATAGACTCTTGCAATGCAGAAGTCACTGGCTGTTCTGCTGTGTCCAAAGACCCTGGCTTGTCATCATCCGCATATGCGGAGGAAAGGGAGGAGGAGTACACAACGTCCTATGCATCATCTGGCAGAGGCAACTTCCAGGAGGAAAGGCCCTGTATTTCATCGGGTCCCCCGCCACCTAAAAAGAAAAGATCCAACAGAGTGCTAGATTTTCTAGAGAAGGAGACTGAAAAAGAGGATGAACATTTTCAGGCCACGCACAAATTAATGCAATCTACTTCAAATAGATTCCTTGACCTCTTTGAACAATTGATTAAAAAAAGTTGAACACTATCTCTGTTTGTCGTTTTTGCTTTGAGAATCTTTGTGGCATTATATGCCTTAATAGATGTTTTATGGTAAACACAGTTGCCAGATAAGTACAAAACAAAAAGATTGCCTTAATTGGAAAACATATTTATTTACATTAAACTATTTTATCTATTGATAATTTGGGTATTGCAAATAATTTAATGCATGAGGCTAGAGACATGGGCAACCTTTTTTTTTTAATAATCTGAACTTAAACATTGTGTGTAGTAACATCTTTGTCTTTCTACAAATAACCATGCTCTTTTAACTCCACTGGATACACCTGAGGAGCTGCCAGTTTTGCTGCCAGTTTATCACGCCAGGCATTTCCACCACATACCACTCTCACTGGACAGGGTGGAGGTAAACCAACATCATCCACAACTTCAGGGCCTTCAATTATGTCTCCTGTTGTCAGGCAAATGTTTTTCAGAACTGCACACGCCATTATAACTGTTGGGGCAAAGGTGTGGTCCACCTCAAGAGACTTGAAAAGCAGGGACCTCCAAGGTGTTTTCATAATACCAAAGACCTGCTCAATTATGGAGCGAGCCTTGGCGTGGTAGTGATTGAAGCGGGCCTGCACTCTCCCTTGCACTGGCTCCCGGTACAGAGTAATGATGGCCACAGGACGGGTGATGCAGGGGTAGCCTCCATCCCCCAAAAGGAAGTATCCTTGTGGAGGATACAATGCCTCTTTATATATCTTGCTGTTTCTCAGGACTCTAGTGTCATGGACAGAACCAGGATATCCCACAAAAACATTAAGGAACCGGCCCTTCCCATCGCATACTGCTTGCATCTGAATGGATGGGAAGAGTTTTCTGTTGATGTAGTCCTGGCCAGTGGGTCCAGCTGGGGTATTCATGCGGACATGACATCCATCTATAGCACCCACATACTTGGAGACTGTTGGACAAATTTTCAAAACCAAGGACAACCTCATCAAGGTCTTGTGCATCTGGCAACTGTATGACCTGCTGGCGCAGGGCTGCAATCTTTATGGTTCCTGTGTGAACCAGCCTGCAAACAGAGGATACTGGCACCTGAAAGGCCCGGTGCTAGACCATGTGCTAGCCAGTACACAGTTATCAGTATGGTTATGTGGTGTCCCCAACCATGTGCTTCATCTTGTGGCAGCATCCTTATCAAAGCTTCCATAGAGTCCCGGGTCAGTCGAAAGTCCTCCTTGAGGTTCTGCCTACCATCGAAGTATAATTTTAGCAGTGGTATGGTTGCATTTATTTCAGCATATATCGGAGTAGCTGTTCTTTAACCTGTAATTTAAAAACAGCAAGTAAATATTTTATGTATAAGCACATATCACTGATCAGTTTAAATTAAGAAATGATACACAACAAAGGCGGCTGTGAATCTGAATTCAAATATTAACCCCACAACATATCTGCACATAGTATTTTTAACAATACCTCAGCCAGGAGTAGGACACAATGACGCAATCGTGGTTTCCATCTGCTTAAGCGATGCTGTTCATGTTGTTTTTCATCGTAATTGTATGTTTCATCGTAAATGATGATGTGATGTAATTAACAACAATAATTCTATTAGGCTAACAAGTAGTGTTGTAAACAATTAATCCATGTTTGCATATGCAAAAAAATAAAAGAAATAAAACAATACAATAAAAATAATTATAATATATATATATATATATATATATGTGTGTGTGTGTGTGTGTGCAGTATGTATTGTGCATGAATTCATAGTTACATAAATCCAGACCTTTTACCAAATTTTATTGGTATTTTGCTTTAGTAAAAATTGTGTTCTTGCCACAGTTTATTAATTATTATTATTATAATTGTCATTATTGTTTACATGTACAAGACACAAATGTATGTAAAATCACAACTCTAGTACAGTTGCAGAATTAGATCAAAGCACCAAAATTAAACATACTGTCATACAATAGCCTACTACAAATAAAAAAACATTTAATAACTGTGAATTATTCATTGTTAATAGTAACTGGTAATATAAAAAAATAAGAACAAATGTGTTTTTTTGTGGAGGTTGAAACGGTTACAATTTAAATAATAATTATCTCTAATGTTCAACAATCCCCATATGCAAGCTAAATCCAGCAGTGTAGAGTCAGCGAGGATATATCATTTCCCTTGCTTCCATTCCTCCGTCCTCGCGTCTTTTCCCTGTGTCCTTCCCTCGCATCCTGAAGACACGAGGAAAGGAAGCGAGGAAAGGAAACGAGGATGCACAAATAAGAAATGAGAAGCACCCGCAGTGTTGGCCTTAATGTAAGTTTAGGGTAGACCCAACAGAAATAAATGTTTGGTGGTGAGACCAAATGCAGCAATAATATAATATAAGACAAATGACAAAACAAAAAAAGGAGTGATAACTTCAGGAGGGGGCAAGGCCAAAATAACAAACATAAGGCAACTAACTTACCAATTGCCTAAACTCCCAAAAAAAAAAAAAAAAGAAAAAAAAAATGCAGAAGATTAAACTAACTCCCTAAGCTAACATAAAGAGGAGAAAAAGTATTTTGAAAACAGAAATGGCACCCACCTCCCTACTTAACCCAAAAGCAAAAGATTAAAAAAAACAACTAAGAATTAGAATGGAAAACTGAAATTAAAACTCACTTCTCTTTTAATGGAGTCTTAGATGAAGACAAAGGGCAGAAAGGCTTGATTAGCCTCTTGAGGCGGGAACAACCGTGGGGTTGCCAGGCCGGAATGGAGAGCCTGGACCTGTCGGTAGAGCAGAACCATGGGTTAGTATGATGTAATGAAAAGAAATTAGCAATGTAGACAATAACAATGCGGTTAAAGGGGAAAACGGCCTCGTCTGAGGCGGCAGGTGAACGGCTTCATCTGAGGTGGCGGGTAAACGGCCTTGACTGAAGCGACAGGTAAACGGCCCAGTCTAAGGCAGAGAGGGTAATGGCCTTAACAGAGGCGGTGAATTTAACGGCCTAGTCTGAGGCAGGGAGGGATGGAAAATGGGGTTGATGGCATTTATCCCTCAAAAATGATGATTGTCCTCAATCACTCTCCTTTGAATCTCTTGCAGGCGGATTACGTTATTGGCAATTACCATGTTTACAAGCTCCCTCTATTGCTCCTTCGACAAAAGCCTTTACCAGCCTCCCCCAGGTGGTCGTCTCTGTGTCCTACAAAAATAGAAGCACTCATTACTGCAACTGTCACACATCCTTTTTTACAGGAAAAGAATGGAAACATACTGAAACTCAAGAAAGTTGAGTTCAGCAAACTCAAAAGGTACTGTACAGAACAGTCTTACTGAAAGTACACACCTGTTTTCCTACCTGAAGGTTGTGAGGATGGAGGCAACAGTGAAGCGATTAAAATTTGTCTGTACTCGTTGCCCAGCCTCCCTCATAGTCATACCATGGACAAGGACATGGTCAACTGAAGTGGCTCGAATTTCATCTGAGACCGCTTTTCTCCTTGCCCTTGCTCTTCCCTTTCCTTGTCGCCGTCGTCCTCGACCTCCTCCTCCTCCCTGGTGTCCTAGACCTCCTTCTTCTCCTTCACCACATCCTCCTCCTCAACTTCTTCATTTGCATCTCTTTGGATCTATTGTTTCAAACCTGAATAAGCTGCCTTGGTCCCTTTTATCTATCCATCAAAGTTTCTGATTGTTGTGTGATAAATTTTGACTCCTAGTGTTTCCACTTGGTTAATTGTGTGCTAACTGAGCTCAAGCTAAGCTGACTTATGTTAACATTATTGAATGCTAGTGCTTTCTAAATGACCACATGGTGTGTAAACAAAAAATGTAGGCATATGTGTAGGGATAAGAGTTTTGCAGTAACAGTTCGCCAAATCTGACTCATGTGTTAAAGCAGGGGAATAGTGTTTATAGTTCAAGGAAATGGGTGTGCTTTTTGAAAAATAGCATTATGGTTCTGAAATTTTAGTTCGAAAGATTGGTTATAGTGTTTAAGCAATCGAGAAAAACTGTGAATACCCACAGTCACAAAGAGACCATACTAAATCCCACTATAACAGAAGGGGCCAATCACACAGCAAATCAGTGCATAAAGATTGTTAAAACAAGTGACAAACCAAATAAAATACAAACAAGTACACACTCCTTCGGTTAAGCTTCGTTATTACAGCTCATTCGTGCACCTGGATATTCACACAATGAACGAAATACTTGTATAAGAAACAAACTAAAAAATACACAAAACGGCTAATCTGCAATCCATTAATTCAATGGATTAAAATATGAGCAGCTTTCACAAGAGATGACAGTTCAAGATTTATGGTACATATCAGTTGGACTGAATACTCATAGGCCATCGATGAAGCAAAGGCTCAATATTGTGACCTGCCGTCAGCCGTGCACAAGGTAGTGAAACAATAAGATGTGACGATATTCAGCACAATGGGGAACAAACAGCTAGAGACAGCGATAGATGAAACACGTTTAAGAAAAAGCTTAGGGATATACCAACATATTACCTGTTTCATATACATATCTGCATTTATTTATATCAGCATGTATTTATGTATTTCTACACTTATTAATTTATTTATTCATTTATGTATTTCTACATTTACTCATTCATGTATTTATTTATTATTTATTTAAACTTAAGTAATTTTTAGTCCTCCATGTGATGGGTTATCTGGGTTCACTGTACAACAACAACAACAACAAAAAAAGAGAGAAATTGACGCTTCGTTTGACTTTAGTTCTGACAGGAGGAAAAACCACTGACCTGCCGGCATGTAAATGATCGTCTCGGTGTCTGAATGTGCACGTATGTAAACAGGTTTCCAGCAAATGCACTACTAAATATCACGTGCACTTAAACATACTAAATATCAATATAATTTAAAGTCAGAATTGTTTATCATAATGTTTTCTGCTTTTTGGGGTTTGGGCTTTTGGCCATTAATCAGTGTTAGGCCTACCAGATGTGCCGTTAATTTGCCTGTTGTTTGATGGTGTATCTGAAAGGCATGAATGACAGCGATTTGCATCTAATACAAAGCTTGCTTTGAATAACAAAATAAAGTTGAGGAAAAAAAATAATTTATCTTTAAACGTGTGACACATGCCAATCTTTTACATAATGCAGTGTTTATTTGAACTTGAAGTATTTTCTTTATAATTATTGTTATATTATTATTAATGGCATAGAACACCCAAAAATGAAAATCCCTTACTCATTCTCATGCCATCCCCAGATGTACAGACTTACATTAGGAGTGGTTGTTTTTCTTCTAAAAAAAGAATTAATTTATATCTGTGATTTGATCGATTTGTGAATTATCCATTTAAAATAGCATATATAGTCCTAATTATGATTACACTTTTATTTAGACTAGTTACTAAAACCTAGACATGTGTAGTTGTTGGGTCTGCCAAGTAGGAAAATTATATGACCTGCCTGACCCAACATGTTTCTTGTCATTTTTGGTTTTTGCAAAACATTGTGCATTACCGTGTCCATAGCTCTTTTTCCCCTTAAAAATGCAAATATATCATGTCCAACTTAACATCTGAGACCATACATAAGTCATAACCAGACATTTCTGAGAACTAAATCTGGATCATCGGTGGGATAATGATGATGTATCGCTTCATGCTGCTGATCATAGTTCTTTCAGGTAAGAAATGATTATTTTAGGTTTTGCAGAACTTTCAGAAAAATAGATGTAGGGGGAATAGATGTTTTTTGTTGTTGTTTTTTTTTTTTAATCTATACTATTAGGCAGCTATGCAGTTTTTTTCGCCACATCATTCTACACTCCATAAACCATAAAACAGGCTTTGTAAATTCATTAAAAATAAAAAACTCAAATAAGAACATTGCACAAGTATTTATACCCTTAACTAAATATTTATCTGAAGCATCTTTACAGTCTCAAGTCTTTTTTGTTTGATGTGGCAAGCTTTGCACACTTTGCAGATTATGAGAAAAGCTGGTTTACTTCAAACATGTTTGAAATTGAGGTTCATCAGACCTGAGAATCTCAGTTTGGTAGGAGGCTAGATCTAGGAAGAGTCTATTTCAAACTTCTTCCACTAAGGTCCATAAAGACTACATGCTTCAGAAAAAGCAGAATAATTTTCTGAAATCCACAGATATGTCTCTAATGAGCTGACCAGTTGAATCAGATGTATAAGATGAGGGAGACAGTGGGCTCCCCCAGGAAACTTTTGGAAACCATTTCAGAGACATGTTCTGAAATGTGACTGTGATATATTTACCAAATACTACATGCATGCAGATTTAAGGCAGCTTTAATCACCCTTTTGGTAACTTCATGACTTGACTGATGACCTACACTACGACGCTGCAGGGTTAACCCTTTTGGAACCTTTAATTTGAAGAATATTCTTGAATAAAGTTCTTTAGATGCTCTTCATGCTTACAAAAAAAGAGGTTCTTCTATGAAAACCCCCTTTTGGATCCTTTTTTCTTTCCAGTATAAAGGACTTTTTGTGAAAAGGGAGAATGTAATGAATGTTTAAGGCTCTTTGTGGAAGAGTGTAGCAGTTGGGACAGCCCTTTTGTTATTAAAAACGTATAAATAGCACTGATCTAAATTGAATTGTTTTCTGTCTGACCAGCATTTATCAATGAGGGGCTACTACAAACTGCAAATGATTCCAATCCTACTACTTGGACCACTATACCAAGTGTTTCCACCTCCATTACCAACAATACCGCTACTACCGGTTCTGCTACCACCAGTTCTACTACCGCTGCCATTATCACCACTACCAATTCTACTACCACCAGTTCTACTACCACCCCTATTATCACTAGCACCAGTTCTACTACCGCTGCCATTATCACTACTACCAATTCTACTACCACCAGTTCTACTACCACCCCTATTATAACTACCACCAGTTCTACTACCACCCCTATTATCACTAGCACCAGTTCTACTACCGCCACAGTTATCACTACTACCAATTCTACTACCACTACCACCCCTACTACCACAAGTGCTTCGACTACTTTGTCAAAATCAACTACAAACCCTAACCTGCTTTTAACCACTTCTCAATCTAGAGGTAACCATTTCTAAAGAGCTCTCTCAAATTCCAGCTTGTAATATAATTAAAACCGTTTTGTGATTTGGTGAAGGATGATTTGGCAACATGATAACATTTCCAAAAATGTTGTGTTGCAGGTAATACCTGTCCAGAGCAAACAATCATCGGTTTGACCTTCCCTCTCACTGTGATCGGTCAGATTAGTTATTCAACACAGCTTTGCCCTCCAGGAACTGCCAGTGGTATGCACTATTACAAATACAGTACAAACATTCATGTATATACAAAACATGATACATAAGAACTAATATGTGAAACTAGGTTGCTAAAAAAATATTTATCTCGACAAACTATACAAAGAAATGAGCAGTAATTGAACTTTGTGTAAGAAACACATGTCAAAACACACTAAACTGCAGCTATTTGAGTTTGGGTATGTCAATTTTTTTTCACGTTTTTTTTTTTTTGTAAGTTGTGTAACATGTTTAACCGGTCTTGTGTGTCTTTTGTCTTCTGTAGCTGGTACTCCTATGGCCTCAGCTCAGTGTTTTTATTTTACATCTTTCCACATATTTGGTGGGATTATACTTCTGGACTGTGGCTTGAACCTGGAGGTGTTCGAAAGCAAAGTCAACGTCTGTATTTACGTGTTCAACATTTAAAGTGATAGTTCACCCAAAAATGAAAATTTGATGTTTTTTTTCTTACCCTTAGGGCATCCATACGGTGGCCTAGAGAGCTCAAAGCGCTTCAAACTTCAGAAAACACATGCAAACAGAAAAAAAAACGACAACACATTAATAAAACATCTTCATCAGTTTGACAGCACAAGCGCTGCAAACACACGAACGCGCTGCAAACACGAAAACGCGCTGCAAATAGAAGGGACCACAACGGAAATGTTTCAGGGGGACCTTAAAAAGTGATGAACCTATCTGAGAGTAACTCTAGCTAACATAGCATTAAAATAATGTTTCGTAGGTAAGTGTGTAATTCGTCAGATTAGACTAATAATATCCAAAAGACCATATGATCAGGTTGTTAAGATAAACACAAAAAAACTCACCTTTTAGTTCAGCAGCCACATCTCTGCTCTGACAAAAAGCCACGGAACAAATAATCAGGTCCCAAATGGGTCACTTTTTGAGGTCCCCCTGAAACATTTCCATTGTGGACCGTTTCTGTGTTTGCAGCGCCTCTCTGTGTTTGGTTGCGTTGTGAGAATGTGCAGTTTGCATGTGTTTTTCTCTGTTTGCATTTTTTTTATTTTGCTTGTATGTGTTTTCTTAAGTTTGCAGGACGTTGAGCTCTCTCGGCCACCGTACATCCAAGATCTAGGTGACTTTGTTTCTTCGGTAGAACACAAAGAAAGATGTTTAACTCAAACCGTTACAGTCTGTCAGTCATATAATGCAAGTCAGTGGGTTGCATAGCTTTGAGAGTACAAACCAGACAAACACAGACAAAACCAAATTAAATTCTGCTGGCTTGTGGTGATATGTTGATGTCTGTGTTTGTTTGTTTTTTCCCACTGACTTCCATTATACAGACAGACCAC
This sequence comes from Enteromius treurensis, assembly GCA_032275025.1. NCBI lineage: Eukaryota > Metazoa > Chordata > Actinopteri > Cypriniformes > Cyprinidae > Enteromius > Enteromius treurensis. The sequence goes on along the minus strand of JAUCMU010000047.1, from coordinate 10,363,514 downwards.
AACAGTTTGAATTAAAACTCTTTATTTGTGTTCTACTGAAGAAACAAAGTCACCTACATCTTGGAATCAGATTAACATCAAATTTTCATTTTTGGGCGAACTATACCTTTAAGAGGGGGGCAAGGGTTGACATTTTGAACAAATTCATTTTAAAAGTACAATTTAGTTTTTATTAATATTTTTAATGTTTAATGTTTATATAATTGCATTTTCATTTTTGCTATTTGGTTACTTATGATGTTATCCAGTCATAATTTTAAAATTGCTACCCATTCTACACATTTGCATAAAATGTATAATTTATAACAACTACAACTTATTTACTATGGTTTGAGCTCTGAGTGTATTTTAACATGCTTTTGATTAGACAACAGATTGACACAGTGGTGTTAACTTTGACTGTTTTGTTTAGGGGACTCTAGAAGGGAATATGTACACTGCCTCCAGTCTCCAGATGCTTACGTCCAAACCCGAGCAGCTGACGTCCTACAACATCACCTCAGCTGCTACAATTATCACTAACCTGCTGTTTGCCACCATGTTAAATGAGGTAAAAATGTACAGACAATAAAATAAGCTACAGTAATATGTTTGTCTGACAGTGTGAATAGACCAAACTAACATAGAAATATTTAATATTTATATTAATGTATCTTAATTACAGTCAGTTGCAAAGTCAGTGGTGGGCACCATCAGCCAGCTCATGCAAACTGATAAAGACCAATACTCTGAAGACACTTATGATGCTTTTGAGAGGTATATACACTCCAAACATGCCTGTCCCACACAAACACAACACGCATTATGATGTGGTATAATAACCAAAACACACATTTCTGTGTATGGCAGTTACAGAGAAAACTAATACATGTTTAACTTTATATATATATATATATATATATATATAAACAAATTAAAAAAGTTACAGTGACTAATTAAATTTGCCTTTCAAATGATTTACCAAACTTTCAGAAAACCTATAGTTGCCATGATAAAAAAATACATATATTTATTTTTGTGCAAAACATTTTCTCCTTGTGAAAAAAAAAGGTTTTTAAATGTTTTTAAAAAAACAAACAAACAGAAGACTGGTTGATTTAATAATAGTTTTTTAATTACAGTAAAATGACAAATTTATAATTAGATAGTTGATAGATTATTATGTTTAACTTATTTATGTACATCATTTCTGTAGTCTTACAAAGGCTTTGGAGGATTTTGCTTTGAACATGAGTAACATTAACACTAGTGTATTGGTGCAACCAAACCTAGCGCTGCAAAGCATCCAATTGTCAAATTGGACCCCACAAGTGCATTTCTACGCTTTAACAGGTCAGTACCAAAACCTCATATAAAGCTTCACCTGTAATTATAATATATCTGTGTAGATATCAGAAAGATATTCAAACTAAAATAAGCTGCATTTCTCTAGGACTGGCAGGGAATTCTCCCAAAAGAATTGGTTTGGTTGCTAATACAACCTCTGCTTCAGGAAGTTCCACTGATCTCCTGTTAAATATCAAACTGCAAAACGATTCCCAGAAAGACTGGGGTACTGTTTGTGTTTCTATTCTCATTTTGAGAGACCTAAGTCAAAGATTTAAATACTTTTTTAAATTCTTTTTTCCCCCATAGGGAACAGAAATCTCAGTATTGCAGTGGTGCTTTATGAAAATGATCGCTTTTTCAACTCTAAACAATTTAAGAGTGAACTCAATACCAAGAGAAGGGTGGTGTCTGCCAGCCTCACAGACAAAAGCTTGCTGGATAACGTGGAGTTCACCATCATGCCCGAGGTAAACGATCATCTCGCTATGATTACATAACATACGGCAGTCTCTGAATCACTCATGTTATTAGTAAATAAAACACCTACATAGGAATTAACATACAGTTGTTACCACAAAAGAATTGGCCAAATATATATATATATTTTTTCAGTTTTGTTTTGTTTCTGATATATATATATCAGAAACAAAACAAAACTGAAAAAATTATTACATGTACTTTATTTATTCATACATTCACATTACTTTTCTAAATATATAAATAAATAAATATACAATAATGAAATCAATTCTACACACAAATGTATTGAAATTATAATTGTAATACATTTATAAGTAATAAGGACATAATACATTTGGAATAACACAAGTTAATTATCATTTACCCTTTTTGTATTCATATTTATAAATATAACACTCGTAAATGTGAGATATGGCTGTATATAGGCACAGCTATTATTTGGCCTTAGATATGTATATCTAATGTCTATGACTATGGTATTGTCTTTATACTAAGACTGCCCTCGACTAAGATTTTTCTGGTCACCTAGTCATTCATTTTAAGCATTAGTTTAAACCAGAATATAATTGCCTGCATTGCCTAATAAGCACTCAAGCACATAAAGCTTACCACAGCACACCAGAAGAAGTAATGATTATTAATGTGTCCAGCAAAAACAGCAAGGAGACAGCATTAACATTTTAATAATTTCTTTTTTCGGTTTAAGAGACAAAGTCGCCGGCATTGATTCGTCATCTCTCAGTAGTGATGCGCCTGTGTGGATGTTTCATACGGGATTACATAATCTGACAATATTTGTTTTCCATTTGAATTGGTTCCTTTGAAAGTAGACATTTCACTTTCTAAAAATACATTCTGTAAATCAAGTTTCAGTCTTGCGCAGTTATTTGCTCAAGTTCGGAGACCGAGACAGCAGAGAGCACATCCTGTTTGCCTTCATTATTTTACAAAAGCACACTGTTTTGTGAGTGGACACAAATAAACATAGGGTCTTTACAGATTCAAAATCTATTTTACTTTACGAACAAAACGAAGGGAGTATTTTAAGAGCAAGTAACGCACCGATACCTCTATCTGTCCTGCAGTGAGCGCTCCTGTTCAGCTTCTGCACAGACTCTTGAATTGCGCACATTTCTCTAGGTTAACATTAGATTAAGCAGCCAAGTAAAGTTGCTAATACTTAGATAAGTCAAATGATATGCTGTATTTGAGGTTGATGAATGAGCATTTAGATGTCATGTCCAATATACTGTATTACCACATAGACCAGACGTTAATTTGTCTTTCAAGGACTGTAGGATTTTTACTTTTTTTCTGTGATTAATTAAATTTTGGTTTACCAAGCCTAATGATTAGTCGACTATTAGGGGCCAGGCCTAGATTATACAACAGTTTGAAAGTATGAATGTGTAAACACATGAAAGAAATAGTATCGTTAAAATTTATGCAGTCAAATATACAATGCTATTTTGCATTTGATAATTTATTTAATTTCTGTACCTAAAAGCTAATGTTAGACCTCCCTTAAAGCAGTTTTTTTAATTTGTATTTTTGTTCTACTGTGCTTGTTCTGTTGCTTGTAGTTTTTCTTTATTTTTCCCTAGCACATATCGAACTGTACAATAAACTTTCAAACTAATGTGTGCGTATATATAAGTGTGTGTAAAAATATCATACCTGGATGTACACACACTCATACATTCTGTCTTTATATTTTCAGAATTTATCTGGCTTGACTTCTTTTGACTTTGCATGTGTGTTTTGGGACTATGCTCAAAGAGACTGGAGAACAGAGGGCTGCGTCAAAATACGTAATCCCAATGGAGTGCAATGTAAATGTAACCACACCACCAACTTTGCAGTTCTTGTGGTTCGTTTTACCTACATATTTTAAATAAACTACTTTAAAAGCTACTGAGCTGTCTAGATAGACATTTCCTGTCCACCTTATTTTCCCCCTAAGAGCGGGCACATCCATTGTAAATTGAATGTGTCTGGCTTCCGGTGTCATTTATTTCCAGCTATTTTTAGCCATACAAAACAGCTTTTTTGTTGCTTGATATTTCAAACCGGTGTCTTATATATATTATTATAATCCATTATTTTAAAGGAATAGTTCACCCAAAAATGTAAATTATAGGATTAATTACTCACCCTCATGTTGTTCCAAACCTGTAAGACCTTCATTCATCTTCGGAACACAAATTAAGATTATTAAATAATCTCTCGAAGGTCTCTCTTATCCTCGATAGACAGCAAGGGTCCAAACATGATCAAGACCAAGAAAGGTAGTGAGGACATTGTCCTTGTTATGTTTCAGTGCAGTAGTTGTATTAGTACCCTTGCTGTCTATGGAGGATTTCATCAAAAATATCCTAATTTGTGTTCCGAAGATGAACTAAGGTGTTACCGGCAGAATTAAGCAGTAGTCTCTCATACTCCCCGTAAATGCGTTTAATCTTGATGAACTACTGTACATGTATTGATTATTAAGATTTCTCTCTTTGCAGAGCTTCAGAGCAGACTACACTTATTCTGAGGCTTTAAACTGGATCAGCATTGTGGGATGCAGTCTGTCTGTTGTCGGTTTGGTCCTCACTGCAGTTTATCAAATTAAGACCAGGTAAAAGTAATGCATATATTTAAGAATAAATGGATCTTAAAGGAATAGTTCACCCTAAGTTGCTGGTCCCGATTCCCATAATATGGAGGAAAAAGTCAGTGGGTAGCAACAGAAGGTGAACTGTCCTTTTAATATACTGTGCCTCATGGCAGATTATTTTACAGTATATATTAATTTCATAATATTGAATGAACCATATTCATATATTTGACCCTGGACAACAAAACCAGTCATAAATGTTAATTTTCTGAAATTGAGCTTTTAATATGATCTGAAAGCTGAATAAATAAGCTTCACATGGTTTGTTAGGATAAGGCAATATTAGACTGAAATACAATTGTTTTAACATGTTTACAGTAAGAAATTTACTAAATATCTTCATGGAACATGATCTATACTTACTATCCTAAAGATTTTTGACAAAAAATAAAAATCTATCATTTTGACCCATACAATGTATTTTTGGCTATTGCTACAAATGTACACCAGCCACTTACTGGTTTTGTGGTCCAGGGTCACATATCGTATTTATGGCACTTTCAAATACTTTAAAGAATACCATGGTATTACCATGCTAGAGTGAGGGGAAAAAAAACATTTCTTAATCAGTACTTTTTATTTTCTAGTAAAAATATTAAAATATTCTTTATCACAGTCAGTGTATTTAGAAACAAACTTGCTCATTCGTTTACATAGAACACACGCACACACACACACACACACACACACACACATATTTAGCATAATTCTAACCATTTGTGTTGATGTGTGCTGAAAAACATATTTTGCCAATAGTGTAAGATAAAATGAAATAATAAAATTCAAATACATTCTATATTCTAGTCATTAAATAATTGAGTACAATTTTTAGGGGTATCCAGTATATTGGGACCACATCTATTTTGGATAGTTGAACATTCGTTCTTCTTTAAACATACTATTTTACAGCACTGTTAAATATAATTTTTAGCAAATCGATGAATGCAAATTTTTCACACTATACAATATAATATTTTAATGCACAAATTTCATTTTAGCAAAATTATTTAACTTTTTAGTGTTATATTTTTAATTTATTTTGACAAATAGTACAGATTTTTAATTTTAGGCATGTGTTTGTTATGAATCAGAAAAAGAAAATAATTATGAGCATACTGGTCATAATTTATTGTTGATGCACCTGTAATATTTTTTTAATTATTTGTTTTTTGAACATTTCTTGCAGAAAATATATTTCTATTGCATAGTGTCCATCAAACTAATGCTAAATCCATAGAACTGGTTTGTGAACCAGGCAAATTTTAAGTAAATATGCACTTAAATTAATCATTTTGATTCTACAGGAAACAGAGAGGAGCCATCTCCACCATGCTCTTGGTGAACATCTGTTTGTGCATGACCACCTATTATCTTCTCTTCATTTTTGGGATCAATAACCCAGTCCAAAGCTCAAAATCATCTGTTTCAGAGAAGAACGTAATTCCTTCTTCAGATGTGCAGGAGACGATCGATCAGGGTCCTTGTACGGCAATCACAGCCCTGCTGCAGTATTTCCTGCTGTCCACGTTTGCCTGGAACATCTTATATGCGGCTTATGTGTTTTTCCTCATTAAAAATGCACTCAATGGTCCGCCCAAATCTTTCCGCATCATCGCCATGACCATCGGCTGGGGTACATTTAAACACACTGATATTAAAAGTCATGACAGTTTGATTCTGTTTGCAAAGTTTGGAAATAAAGAGTATATGACTTTAATTGTTTATATTAAACAGTAAAATTCTGACTGATACTAATGTTTTGTTCCTGTATGCATGTTAATATTAATTCTTTACTATTTAGTTAATATACTTCTATAAATTCTATAATTTAAATTGCTATATATTCATTTAAGCTTTATAATATTATAATGCACAGTATGGAAATTGATATTCTTTTTTGAGATTTGCTAAAGATGGTTAACAATTATAAAATAACTTTTAAGTGACCAAAAGTAGCCTAATATCAAGATTAAAAACATTAGAATTGAGCATGAGGATAATCATAACATTTATAAAAATCATTTTAATAAAAAAAAAATATGTCTAGGTCTGCCTGCTGTTATTGTCGGCATTTCACTATCCACCACCTACAGCTTTAAGGACCCTTTAGGTTATCGACAAGAGTCGTTGTAAGTATAAAAACATTGCTTTATCCTGTTTCTTGTGAATGTGTGAGACTTCGACTTACAGTAGTTAGCTGCTACAGTGAAATAACTTGTAGAATAACATACAGTTAATGGTAAAACTATTTGCACTACAAACTATGGTGTTTATGATTGTGCACATAAATTAAAATGATGTGTTAACACAATTTTTAACATCAAGCACCATAACCATAAGTGTTTAGTACTTTAAAACTCTTTTTCACACTGAACAACTTGCACCGTCCAAGTTTAAAATAATAGCCTATGCACTGTATACCTACCCCAGATGAAATGGTATTTTATTGGTAATAAAACATTTGTTATGTGGAACATAACTTACGGATTCCCTTGCGCACACGTTTCTCTTTTTATTGCTGTAGTTGTTGGTTGGCGTCTCTGGACAAGGCGGGAAGGTTTGATCCAAAGCGGCCAATGTTATGGGGTTTCTTGCTCCCTCTAGCGGTCATGTTGTGTTTTAACACATCTCTGCTGGTCTACTTCTCTCAAACCATCTGCTGTGCGAATCCCAACCTCAAGAGGTACGCAAGTAAACAGTGAAAATCTTAAAACAGGCAAAAGGTTATTGTAAATTCAGTTATATTGTTAATGACTCCTAAAATAATAATAATTTTAATACAGCATATTCCATTTTATTTTGGAATTAGTGGGAATTCTTTCATGTAACCAGTTTTTGAGGTGTTGGTGTTTCATGGCAACATAATTTGTGCAATCTACCAATTATTAATTAAACATTTATTTTTGATTTTTTTAGCTCACGAGGGACTCCAATGAAGAAGAAGATTTTGAGTAGTTTTTCTCTGGCTGTGGTGCTCGGTTTGTCTTGGGTCGTTGGTTACTTTGTGCTCATTACTCATGAGAAAACACTTTACATCATTCTCAGTGTGGTCTTCTGTCTCTGCAACACTACACAGGTGCATTATTGTACTATATTTACTATTAAAAAAAAAATGAAGTAAGGACAGTACTGTACAATTAGAAAATGTATTAATTTCAGTTGATGTTGTAATATACTATTTATATGCATGTCTTAAATTGGTTGATGGCTAACCACTACATTTTCTGTCCTTCAAAGGGTGTTCAGATTTTCATTTTATTCACACTGCAGTCTTTTCTAAAGACAAGAACTCGGTATAAATTGGATTCTAAGACGGAATCAAAGGGGGAGCCTTAAAAATGGACACAGAAAGGAGGGGACAACAGACAAGAACATCAATTCATTATTATTATTATTTTATTTATTTTAAAGTACTGTATTTTTATTGATAGAAAACCCTGACATTTATTTTAATTCAATTTGATATGCATAGTCTTGTGTACTAATTGAACAAGTAGGCTAACGTAGATGTAAATTTCAAATGTAATGCAGGCAGTCAAATTATAATTTTACATTTTCTTTCTAGCCTTATAAGTTTGTTTTATTTTTTCTTTATTGCTTCAGGTTCAGTTTAATTTGTGCAGTTTAGTCAAAAAATCAACAAATATAGTTAAGTATCAGAATAGTTTGCAATATAATCGGTGGTAAGCGGCTATTTTTGGTTTTTAATTTGCATAAGTTAGTTTATGTTCCATAATGCTTTTTAGTAGAACAGTGTTTGAATGTCTCCATTCACTTCTATTATGGAAAATAGCCTACAACTAAAATAAAATAAAAAACAACATTTACCACTTGTGTTTCTTGTAAGCAAGTTTTTGAACTGTAGCGAGAGTAAATTGTGATGTAATTATCGGTTTAGGATAACTCTCCTCCTTCCTGCAGTTTATAAAGTACGCGTTGGCTATAATTTGTATCATCATATGTTAAACCATATATCGCGAGCCATCGTTTGCCTCTTTTAAACTTGTACACCGAAGAAGTGAGGTAATTTACTTTTGTTACATTTCAAGTTTCGAGTAATTTTTACCTCAGGTTGTTGTTGGTGGAGGGTGTATGGCGTTTAAATAGAGTCAAAAGTCGCGCGCACGAAAACCACGAGCACGCGAATGAAGAAAGCGCGCAAAACGTATCGGTTATGAATATAACCACAGTTCTTTGAGGGAACGAACACTGCGTCCGAAGACGCATTGGGAACGCCTTCATGCGTGACGGCTCTGAATCTGTTGTACCAACGTCCAATGAATGGGCGCGACGTCAGGGCGGTGACGTCAGACCAGG
>JAUCMU010000047.1:10340391-10354626 GCA_032275025.1 Enteromius treurensis | reverse complement strand
CCGTCTCGGGCTCGCGCTTTGGCGTAGGATACACAAACGCTATTCACAACAGATCACTTCCGGCGTTCGCGCACTTGCGTATTTGCCGTTTGCGTATTCAAAGCGCGAGTTCACAACAGATCACTTCCGGGGTTTGCATAATCTACACCAAAGCACAAGCCAGAGACCGGTTGGACATGGTTGTCTATCAGAGGTAAAAAAATATATAAATACTGTTCAGTTTCTAACAAAAAACGATCGTTTCGTGTCTTAAGACATCAATGTCTCGTCACGAGCCACAGGGTGTAATCTGGATTTGTCTGTGAATGTTTTTTTTACTTTGAAAGGTCTGGTGCAATGTCTGGATCGCATCCACTTCCATTAAATGACTACTAGACTGCCACGGTTAAAGTTAAAAATCTTTGTTTGTGTTCTGCTGAGGAAACAAAGTCTCAAAGTATCAGATGATGAGGGGTCTGCTGTCAACCTCTGTGACAGTTTCTGAAACTGAGTGCCATGCATTTCACAAGTTAGCTTTGCTACTAATGTGACAGCCTATCCTCATGAACCTATATGACATTGAGCCTACAAAGTTAGACTATTATAGTCCAATAACAAATATTAATTTAGTTTTCAAATTAGTATAGTATTGAAATGATGTTGGCTATGCAAACAAGGCATCATGTTTCATCATAATTTTGTGTTATTAGCACTGATAATCGCGGTGGTATTGAAGTGTTTTGTAACCACAGCAGGCGTTCATTTGTAGACTATTTACTCTCACATTTCGTGCTCACCTTTCTTGGGAAAGAAGTCTGTGAGTAGATTCTTTCCCTTATTTTTATATTTTTTATAGACATCATAAACGCGAACAGGACAGGACTTACCAAGGACATTTTTATAGACTTTCTTAGATATCATCGTTCTTAGCGCATTTATGCACTGCTATCTGCCGCTTCAGCAGAATGAACGCTACTTCAAATGTGCCTACTCAAAAAAAAAAAAGGGTGAAGGTGGACCAAACCATTTCCTGAGTGCCTGTTCTCAAAGACTACATGTACTTGGACACCATTTAGTACTTTAATACTTTAATTTAGACCCACTTTTCACCCAACAACGACGCCCCTGCATGTGTACGCTTTCCTCCAAGCATTAAAATAACGCAGATACCTGGATCTGGTATCATTTCATTTGTAATGCTGTTTATGGAGCGTCTGTTATGGCTCTCTGATTTCATCAAAAAATATCTTAATGTGAACGAAGAATTTACATGTAAGGGATAACGTACATGCAGCCGGTAGTTATCGTATAAATAAGCCCCGACAGTGTGATCAGGTTGTATCACGCTGAAGGGGCTTATTTCGCGATAACTACCGGCTGCCTGTACAAGATGGCGCCAAACGGTAATCTTTGTTGGCACGGAGGGATTTTAAACATAAGTAGTACCGGCTATGCGTTATTACTTTGGAGCGGTTATTATTCGAAAAGAATGAACCTGCAAACGTCTCAACTGACCAATCAGAATCAAGCATTCCAGAGAGCCGTGTAATAAGATTACATAACATACGACAGCTTCGGAATCACTCATGTTATTAGTCAATAAAACACCTACATAGAAATAACGTATACTGTAGTTGTTACCACAAAAGAATCCTGTCAAGGTGATGAGGCCCTGGTTAAGGTTCTTAACTATCTTCCCTTAACCTGATTCTGGCAATCTTAGCACCCTCCTTTAGTTAGACCTCAGCTCAGTTTTGACACTGTTTGTAATGAGATACTCCTGTCGAGGCTTTTAGCAATTGCAGTTACTGGCACAACCTTTGACTGATTTTCCTCCTATTTACAGGGGCAATTACAGGGGTTTAAGCATTTTTAAGGCCTTTGAGGTTGTATAAAGCAACCTGAATGTATGGATGACACTGAAGCACATTGAAAATGGACAATAGGCTCACAGACACACACATACAGAGATGAAATGGTTAAACTATTATATTAATACAAAACACTCACAGAAATAAAATGGTTAAATTATTATATTAATATGAACACACATACACAGGCATACATTCACACACGTTGTGTTGCAATTTTAGATATTTGAAATAAATGGCCTTTTTTAATGACCCTGTAATAGCTAACCAAAGTACAAAGTTCAATATTTTTTGATTATTTTAAATCTAGAGAGTCAAAAAAATTGTGTTGTATTGGTTTGATTCAAATTGAGCAATTTAATGAACATTTTGATTGACAGCATTAGTCCCGGAGACAAAGTTGTTCAGATTGAGGAGACCTATCATGTGATATAAAGATTTAATGTTTGGTTGAATATATGTTTGTGTGAACATGTTCTGAAATTTGAGCTAATTTTCTATAGAAATACAGTGTTTTTGAGGCAATTTTTTACTGTTATAGCGCCAACTTTGGATAATTGTCATGTGATGTGACACGTTTTCACCAAGTTTCATAAAGTTTTGAGTTTTAGTTTAGTTTAGTTTATTTTTTATAGGCCTTTGGGTTCAGCGGGCCACGCCCCATTATTAAATGAAAAACCTGGGACTAGTTCGCAAAAGTAGGTTTTTAACATATTTGAGAATAATTAATATACGATTTCTTGAGGCAAAGTTGCTCATTATGAGGAGATCTATCAAGTGATATGCATATTGTGTGGATGTGTGAAACACCACGTGATTACAGAGCAAAAAATCTTGTTAGAGCCATCTAGCGGCTGATTTCTTTCAAAATTCTTACAGACCTTTAGGGCCATGAGTTGAACGTGTCCACCGAGTTTCGTTTCATTCGACCTCCGGTAACCTTGTCTAATAAGTGCTCAAACTTCATTGGCTGATGGCGGCCATATTTTTTGAGATACATCAATGTTCTCATACAGACTTGTGCCAGTTTGGACCATGTTGCTGCACACCTAATTCTAAGCCAATCGGACCAACGGTTGCCTAGTTATAACTAAAAATATGTTTTTTCTGCCTCATAGCACCACCAAGTGTTTTTTTTTTTTTTTTTATTTAACTAAAGTTTGAGCTTATACTCATTTTTACCGGGTTTGGTGAAGACATCTAATTCCGTTCCAGAGTTATAGTCCAAATAACATTTGGCTAAGGTTAGCATAGACTCTTTTGATATTGATATTCAATGTCCACAGATTATTTCTATAGTCTCATATGTTCAGGATTTTCCACAGCTCTATGTATGTGATACGTTATGTCTTTATGTTTTCAGAATATATCCAGCTCAGCATCTTATGACTTTGCATGTGTGTTTTGGGACTATGCTCAAAGAGACTGGAGAACAGAGGGCTGCGTCAAAATACGTGATGCCAATGGAGTGCATTGTAAATGTAACCACACCACCAACTTTGCAGTTCTCGTGGTTAGTTTCACATACATATTTTAAAAACAATAATTTTTAAAGGGCACAGAGACCATAGCTGTGTCCCAAATCGTGCACTTGTGCACTATTCTATGCCATTTTGTAGTACAAATAGTACTGTGTTCACACTGAAAAATCCAGAGAGAAAACGTGCACTTCAAATACCAGGATGATGCACTCCAAAATCCGCAAAAATTAAGTGTGGAATGTTGGACACTTCACACACTAAGCGGTCACAGCTTTCTAACATAGGGTTTGAAATGCTTAGAATTTCTGGTTAGTAATAGTTTGAATGCACAGTACGTCATTTCGGACACAGCTCATGACTCGTAACTGATTTTAAAGACAATCTGCCGTTAGCATGATGCTAAGCTAATTTTGTTGGTATCTAATGCAGTGCGCTTTAATGCTTGGTGAATCTAGGTGAACTGTATTATATTTACTATTAAGATTTCTCTTTGCAGAGCTTTAGAGCAGACTACACTTATTCTGAGGCTTTGAACTGGATCAGCATTGTGGGATGCAGTCTGTCTATTGTCGGTTTGGTCCTCACTGCAGTTTATCAAATTAAGACCAGGTAAAAGGAATAAAAATATTTAAGAATAAATGGATCTTTACAGTACTGTACCATGGCAAGATAATACATGTTATTAAGTATTTATAGTAGTACTGAGTATTATATTATCATATTGCAATGTTTATGGTACTTCCGTCTACTTCAAAGAATAGCATGATATTGCATGGTATTACCTTGCTACGCTGAGCAAGATAAGCCTAAACAGTATTTTTGTCTTGTTTTTCCAGTAAAAATATTGAAACACAGTAAATGTGCTGATAAAATGTTAATTTGTTTGCATATAATATATATTAAAATAAGTATCTTTCTACATTCTTTCAAATCGATAAATGTAACTTTTTCATATACAATACAGTGCTGTTATGCTTCAATTTACCTTTAGCATTTTAAAATGATTTCACTTTTTTGTTTTATTTTTCAATTTATTTAGACAAAATGTAGAATTTTAACACTAGGCATGTGTCGGTTATTGACCATAGAAAGAAAGTAATTATCAGCATACTGGCCAGAAATTATTCTGTAATATTTTTATTGGAAAACAAGACATAAATATTTTTTTTTTTCTTGTAGATAATGTTTTTCCATCGCATGATGTCCAACAACCAATGCTAATTCCATAAAATTGATTCATGAAACAGGCAAAGTTTAAATATTTTTTTTCTCCCTTGAATTGTAAAGGAAACAGAGAGGAGCCATCTCTACCATGCTCTTGGTGAACATCTGTTTGTGCATGACTACCTACTACCTTCTGTTCATTTTTGGTATCAACAACCCGGTCCAGGGCTCAGATTCATCTGTTTCAGAGAAGAACGTAATTCCTTCATCAGATGTGCTGGAGACGATCGATCAGGGTCCATGTACTGCAATCACAGCCCTGCTGCAGTATTTCCTGCTGTCCACGTTTGCCTGGAACATCTTGTATGCGGCTCATGTGTTTTTCCTCATTAGAAAGGCCCTAAATGGTCCACCCAAATCTTTCCGCACCATCGCAATGACCATCGGCTGGGGTACATTTAAACACACTGATATTAAAAGTCATGGTTTGATTCTGCTTGCATGACTTCTAAATAAATAATGTATAGTATTACATGGTGTTACATATGTTATATCTAAACTGACTCTGACTAATACTAGGCTACAGTATAGAAATGGATATTCATTTTGACATTTGCTAAATATGACATTTAACTGTTTATTCATTTATTGTTATTATTAAAGATTAACTTTAAGTAAGCGAAGCTTAATTCCAAGAAACGAAATGAGCATGAGGACAATAATACCATGTATAATAATCATTTTGATAATATATTCATATGTCTAGGTCTGCCTGCCCTTATTGTTGGGGTCTCTCTGTCCACCACCTACAGCTTTAGGGACCCTTTAGGTTATCGCCAAGAGGCGTTGTAAGTGAGAAAGTGCTTTTATAGCTTTATCCACCTTGTATTTCACTGCGTTAGTAATTTATTTCCTGTAAATGTGTTTTTGTACCTTTAACCTGTTTTTAACACTGGAAGCCTTGCACATTTAAATATAAAATACCCCCACATAGAAATATTGAAAATGTAGAACGTTACTTACACGTTCCTTTTTATTGCTGTAGTTGTTGGTTGGCGTCTCTGGACAAGGCGGGAAGGTTTGATCCAAAGCGGCCGATGTTGTGGGGTTTCTTGCTCCCTCTAGCGGTCATGTTGTGTTTTAACACATCTCTGCTGGTCTTCTTCTCCCAAACCATCTGCTGTGCGAATCCCAACCTCAAGAGGTACGCAAGTAAACAGTGAAAACCTTAAAACAGGCGTTTTTAATGCAAATTGAATTGATGTTTTTAATACAACAATACTTTCAATACAACATAATCCATTCTGGTTGGAAAACAGTGGAAATTCTTTCATGTAACCAGTATTTGAGGTGTTGATGTTTCATGGCAACATAATATTTGCAATCCACCAATTATTAGTTAAACATCCATTTTGTTTCATTAGCTCAAGTGGGACTCCTATGAAGAAGAAGATTTTGAGTAGTTTTTCTCTGGCTGTGGTGCTCGGTTTGTCTTGGGTCGTTGGTTACTTTGTGCTCATTACTCATGAGAAAACACTTTACATCATTCTGAGTGTGGTCTTCTGTCTCTGCAACACTACACAGGTGCATTATTGTACTATATTTACTATTATTACTGACAAACTGACACAATATATATAGAAATTATTTTTGTTAGATTCATTCAAGCTAATATTTTAAGAAATTATTTATTTTTATGCATTGGTTGACGACTGACCGCTATGTTTTTTTTCTCCTTCAAAGGGTGTTCAGATTTTTATTTTATTCACACTGCAGTCTTTTCTAAAGACAAGATCTCGAAACAAACTGGATTCTAAGACTGAATCAAAGGGGGAGCCTTAAAAATGGACACAAAAAGCAGAGGACAACAGCAACATAAAATTATTTTAAAAATAATTATTAGTGTATTTATTTATTTATTTTAATTCAAAATACTGTATTTTTACTGTATACTTTAGTGAGAGAAAAACATTTGTCCGATGATATTTACTCTGATTCAATTTAATATCAAAATGCAAATACTCATTTTGCATAAGCAAATAGATTTCCGATTTCAGACTTTAATTTTTTTTATGGTTAAGGAAAATTATGTATTTACATTTTCATTATATCCATAAAAAATATCTATAAATGTATAGGGTTTGTTTTATTTATTCTTTATAGCTGTCAAATTTCAGCAATTGTGAAATCAACACACAACTACTGTGTAAAGTAATATTTGTTATATTACCACATGTTCCTCAAAAATCAAGTAAAAGAGGATAACAACACAGGCCAAGCCAAACCCAAATACAGACCAAACCTGGCAATTTGACTGGATTTAACAAAGACAGTTTAAGGATAGTTCACCCAAAAATAAAGACCAGTCACCACAGTGGATTTGCTCCAAACCTTTAAGAGTTTCTTCTGTCGAGCACAGTAGAATATATTTTGTGGAATGTTGGTAACCAGTTGCAGTGTTGCAGATGTAATTTTCATCCTGTTTTATGAATAAACTGTAAAACAAAGAACAGTTTCAGCACAACAACCCAGCCAGCACACTTATGTGGGGCCCAGATGGGTGTCACCTGGGCTCTCTAACTGGGGCCCAGTCAGTTTTGTCCTCAGTTTCCATGTTGGCCCCACATGGGTCAGCCCACATAAAACAATGAAACTAACACTGCTCAGTATGCATACTACAGAGTGCTGTAAAATAAGACACAAGCAGCACTGCAGTTTACTCGATAATTAGGTGATTCATTGACTGATGATTGACTATTATTGAAGACACCTGATGTTAACAAGAACAATTAACCAAGAAGAAAATCAGTTTTTACAACAACCATTCCAGTGGTCAGTGTGTCCTTTAGTTGGGTTCTTGACCCTTATAATAATAGAGTTAAATATTGTTTTGGTTGCTGTACTTCAAATATAATAGCCAAACAAACCAAGAGCGAACCTCATCAGGTGATTATGATATGTTTTAGTTTTTTTGTGACTTGAGTCTCTGAACTGAGCTATTATCTGTATTGTGTTGACAATGTCAGGCTTTTGATTACATTTCTAAACATCCAGTGTTTTTCTCAACTGCTGTTCTTGGTTGTTCCGATCCTCAAATAATAAAAAAGAAAATCAAAATATTATTATTAGGCACACACAGACATACAGAATCAGCATATCTCAACAACGGTGACAAACCATGTATTCAGAAAAACAGATCAACTCTGAACATATTAATAACACTAATAAAAACATCACATAAAAACAGCAGATAAACTGCAGCATTTGATGGTCACCATTGATGAGATTAATACGCTGACTCTTGAGGTCAAAATTTGTGGAAAATACAGATTGTTTAGCCGTAATCACAAGCCTGTCATCGTCAACGAAGAATGTACAATACAGATAACCCAGCTAACAAAAAAATGTCCCCAGAGCATCCTCTATATGGCCTCAGTGGACGTCCCCAAAGACATTCACCGAATGGACACTGGACTTTCAGGACGCTTAAGGGATGTTTGCCCAGAGCTGCTCTGTACGTGCGCTGTTTTCTGCTTTTTTGCTCATCATTTTCGGTCCGTGGTTTATAATAAAACAATACACAGCACTCTCAATAACAGCTGCAACTTTATTCATATTTTTATTCAACATATTACATATACAAATGTAATGTAAAAGTAAATGTGTTTCACAAAACAGAGCCTCTCAAAAAAAAAAAAAAAGTGTTCAGGTACAATCATAAAAATGTTATTGTCAACAAAGAACAAACAACACAGAACATAGACTCTCAGTTCAATTCAAAGACTCAGGTAAAAAAAAGCAAGCATGATCATCTTCAGCTGATGAGTTTTGCTCTTGGTTTGTCTAGCTTAAGCACATCATCCTACACAACATTTAATTGTATTAATGTAAGGATCAAGAGCCCAACTAAAGCACACACTGACACTGGAACGGTAACACATAAAGTGTGATTTTCTCCTTAAAAAAAATGCTTTCTTCTCTAAAAATGTTGATCTGCATGTCTACGTCCAAGTGAGGTCGTAGTTTGACGTTGAGATACCGTACCGGATTTGCATGACTTACAGAAATGATCCTGGACCGACCGACACAATATAGACATGATCTGCACGTCTATCTGACGTCCAATGTTTAGTGGGTACTGGACGTCCAAAAGACGTCATAAAAAGACGTCGTAAAAACTTTCATTCTGGCTCGTCAGGGGATGTCATTTTAACGTCTACAAAGACGTCGAAATGACGTAATTTAGACATACTTTTGCTTAGTGGGTAGCCACACACACAGTTACATATTGCCTAAACTTTATTGAAAACACATAACAAAAATGAAGAAATTTCTTGTGAGGACCAACAAGCCAACCGACGCACCACCAGTTGCAAAAAAGCTTTGAAGGTACGATGAAGCATACCTGCAGTTTGGGTTTACAGTCACGGCTGATCTGAGACCACAGTGTGTCGTGTGTGCCCTGCAAATTAAAAAGGCACCTCGAAACTAAGCATTCTGGCATTAAAAATAAACCGGCTGAATATTTTTAAAGAAAGCTTGATGGCCTCCATCAGCAACAGGCATCGTATGTAGTGGCCAAAAGGATCGGTAAACTGGGTAAACCGCATACAATTGCAGAGACTCTTAATTTCCTGGCAGCGTAAGACATGTGCAGAATAATGATAGGCAATAGTGCAGCAGCCAAACTCAGTGCAGTACCGTTGTCCAATGACAACTGTAGACATGTAGAATTTAGCTGCATCAGAATACAGTATGTGGACACATTAGGCTATGTGTAACCGAAACAGGTTTGTGTCAGTAAATATAATAAGTAATATAATAATGTAAATAACTGTAAATCAATTGCTATGAAATAATAAAGTGTCTGCTAAATGAATAAATGTAAATGTTAATTAAATAATTATAATATGTACATGAAAACTGTAGAAACACTGGACGTAACAACGGGGCACCATTGTGCAGCCGCGACTTGTGCAAATAAATCGCGGTATTCACCCGTAGTTGGACGCTTGAACATTTTGAGTTTACACGCTTCATTCGCCTCATGGGATGGGCTTCGGCCAGGCGCTTCCAGTCTCTGTGATGGTTAGACATGAGGTAAAATTCATTTTGTGTATATCAAATAGGCAAACTTTGGTTTAATGAATATAGTATTTATGTTTCTACTAAAGTACGAAGATGTGTCGTACAGCTCCTCTACATGCAGCGACGATGATTTTGTCCTTCGGAATTCCGCCTCCGCTTGCTAGTAATCACGTCACTACTAGAGCAAGCTCCTGATTGGTTAACGCGAATTTCCGCCAAAGTTCAAATTTTTCAACTCAAGCGTTTCATGCGTCCCACGCGAATCGCGCCATTCGCTCTGCTTAATTCGTGCAATTCGCGTCGCAGGATGTCTAAACGCGTCTTTGCATTTAATTAACATGTAAATCACTCGCACTTAATGCTTCATTCGCATCTGGTGTGAACGCAGCATTAGGTTTATCCAATAAAGCCATATTTATAATTGAAAAGAGAAGTATCTTGTGTTTTGTGCTTACAACTTAATGTCTTAAACTGCCGATCTTGTTACTGTGCTTATTAATAGTGTTTACACTATAATCCGGATTTGAATATCCAGCGCAGAGTTGATGTTATACGGCTCGTTTAGTGAATCGCAGATCGACTCAGTGATCTGCCGTAAAACAGTGATACTGTGCAAATTCCCTACAGAATCTTAAATGATTATGATTTGATTTATTTGTATTTGAGCTAATTTGCTACATTACTTTGTTGAATTTCCCTGTGTTCCTCCTTGCTCAGTGTATCCTCTCCAGGCTCCTTGGAATCCCTCAAGTATTCCCTGTGTCTCCAAAGTGTGGTGTTGTGATTCGTCCGTGTCTTTGTCTACGTCTCCAGCCTGTTCTCCAGCGATCTCCATCACCTGCACTACAAAGACTTAACGTTAATCCAGCACTCAAGTTTCTCCATATTATCATTGTCACAAGCTGCGCCTCCGTGGCTATCTCCAACAGTCATCAGCGGGAACCTTCGCCAGAATTCTAAGGTTCCTACCTGGACTCTTTTACCCCACGTACCTTGACCTTCTTCCGCCGCCAGGTGTCGGCCATTATCAGGCCTATATAAACACGGACCTTACGCTTGTATTTCGCGAAGTTTTGATTTGCATCTCTGAGTGTTTTTCCCTGTTGATTTCCCTGGTTTATCGTTGGATTGTTTATTGGACTATTGAATCTTGCTGCCTGCCCTGACCTTTTGTCTGGAATACCGTTTACTCTTATTCAGAATCTCTCTGATTCTGTCTGCCTGTGATTTGGATTCTGCCTACTTGACTACGATTTAATAAAACGCTGCTAATGGATCCAACTGACCCGATTGATATGTCACAATCATCTGTCTCACTACTTACCATATATCTGGAGTTCCCATTGTCTGTTACTCCTCTGCGGCTTAAATAAACTTCTAACTGTTGCACTTACCTCCTGTGTGTAGTCCGCCTTGGTATGTTGATATTATAGTGTTCAAATGCTAACCTTAATCTATATTTTTTCAAAATGAACTGAACATCCAGTGAGCACACTGCTTTTTGATGCTGCTTTTGATGAATATCACAGATGATAATAGCACTGTTTATTTTTTAAACTCGTATAAAAAGTGTCACGATCAGCTGGATGTGTCAGTCACTATGTCTGTGTTTCATGTCTTCGTTTTCATGTATGGACTAATTATCAATGAACTCTCATCTCTACCCACCTCATGTGTTGTCATGGTCACGGATATGTTCTCCTCCCCTCAATGTCATTGTCTCATGTATAAATACCATGGCCCATGTCTTGTCTCTTTGTCTGTCGTTAACGTTGCATGTCTGCTTGGATACTCTGCTTTGCTTGTCGCACATTCCTTTGTTTTCTTGTTTTCATTTAATAAATGTCTAGTTCGTTCCAAGTTCCTGCCTCAGCGTCCTCTCTGCCTGCAAGGAAGTGCGAGCGCAGGTTCACGAGCCATCAGACGTGACAAAAAGTATATATTTTTGCTGTAAGCCTAATGCTGCGTTCACACCGGACACGAATTAAGCGTCAAGCAAGAGTGATTTACATGTAAAGTCAATGCAAAGAAGCGATTAGACGCGGTAAACGCGGTACAATTTTTGGCAAAGTTCAGATTTTTTCGGGTCAAGCGCCTCAAACGCGCGATTTGCGCCATTCACGCCACGTAATTCGCGCAATTCGCAGCGGGAATGGAGCAAATTGCTCTAGGAGTGACATGAATCCTATCAAGCGGAGGCAGAATTCCATACTATGGAGGACAAAATCATTGTGGCTGTATGTGGAGGAGCTGTACGACACATCTTCGTACTTAACTAGAAACAAGATTGAAAAGGAAATAAATACTGGATTCACACATATATACACAAAACGAATTTTACCTCATGTCTAACCACCACAGAGACTGGGAGCGCCTGGCCAAAGCCCCTCCCATGACGCGAATTTCACGCGTGAATGAAGCGTGTAAACTCAAAGCATCCAACTATGCGCGAATAGCGCAATTTATTTGCACAATCCGCGTCCGGTGTGAACGCAGCATAATAATAATCCTGCATTTTTTTCGTTTACAAATCAGTTATTTCTTTATATTGCGAGTGCACAGAAAAATAAGGGTAGGCCATTATATTTCCAAATTAAGTATTAGTCTTATCTTTGAGCAAAAATTATGTCCATGGTGCTCGAGCCAAAGCACCTTTCTCTGTAGGGTAGGTCAAAAGTGCTTTAAATTATATTCATATTGTAACGTTTTCAGACAAGGACATTTCTGGTTCATTAACATGGAATACAATGGATTATAATCACTCCTCCCACCTACATTCCTTATGAAATACAGAGACTCGAACCAAATGACTTGTGGGGTACTAGTCCAATTCTCTAACCAATAGAGTCTTGTGTATTATGTAAAGTAATAAGAGAGATGCATGTTTATTTTAGCATGTCTGACAGACCTGTTCCATCTGTTGTAATTTCCTGTTCATATCCTGTTCTGCCCATGTACTGTTAGCTGGTGTCTACCATAATATAAGACAGAAAAAGCAGAACTGAGTAAATTGTCCGAATAACGATTCAACTGAACCTTTCTATGTGCATATCAATTATAAATTTGAAAAACAATCCATCAACAAAGAAACACATTGTTTACATTTTATAGATTGCTTTCAAATGACTAGATTTTGAGAAAATGAAAATAAATGTGTGCTGTCACAATGTTGTGAGTAGGTGTGAACAAACTGCTGTATGGTTGCTAAAATGTTCTCAGTGGACTACATTACGAGGTCATTGGTGCTTTTTTTTTTTAGCTATTTGTCTAAAAAAAATAGAAATTAGCTACATGTAATGTGCACTTGTAGCATACTTGCTAATCACATTAATCAAATAAAAAGCCACTTTAAGTCTTAAAGACAAGAAGAGCAAATAATGATCAGGTGTGTGTAATCTACTAACACTACAAGTGCATAATGGGTTAAGACATTCATTTTTGGCATTAAATAATGGTGCAAATACCACAAACCTTTTATATATTTAATCTATATATTTAAATACTCTCCTCCCATAACATTTTCGTAAACACCTCTTTTCACAGCATTTCTTTAGTAAACTCTAACAGTAACACCAAAGGATTTCGCTGGTGTAAGCTGTTCATAAAGCTGGCCCAGTGTGTTCAAGCCATGTTTGAACAAGAAAGACAAACGAAGACGTCATCAGTACAAATGGACGAAACAGTACAGACATAAACAATCACTTCAGAACATGGCAGAATTCCTCTGTTTGGGAAAATGTCTTAAAGGACGGAAGCTGCTTCTGAGAAAGGTCAATAATAACTTCATAGAACTCGCGACAAAGCCTTTTGCCAAAAGAAGAAGAACTGCAACAGCCTAATCTGTTACTATAGTAAGAGTAACATGCTGTAGGCTGATATTTAAGGTACTGCGTTGTATGCAATGGCTTGATGTATTTAACCTATTGCATACGACCTCTGACATTTCCATGGGTGGAAAAAAATGTGTCTTCAGGTTAACCGCAAACTGGAATCACGTGATCAAATGTGTAAAACTGCATACACAGTCTATCTATGTATTGTGTTTGGCCTATGATTGTGTTTGTTTATGAAGATAATTTATAACCCAAAGAATTTAAAACAATAAAAAAAACAATGCAAGTTACTATTACTCACAACACAAATATTTAGTAAAATACTGTTTGGTACAACATAAGTCTGCAATATAGATGTCAGATGATAAAACATAAACAATCTCTTAAAGGGATAGTTCACACAAAAATTAAAGTTACCCCAAGATTAACTCCCCCTAAAGCCAGCCTAGGTGTCAAACAAAGACAGTGCGAGTTATATTTTTAAAAAATGTCCTGGCTCTTCAGAAATTATAATGGCAGTGAATAGGGGGTCAAGATTTTGTAGTCTAAAAAAATGCATCCATTCGTCATAAAAAGTGCCTCACGTGGCTTTGAGGGCTAATAAAGATTTCTGAAGTGAAGCAATGTGTTTTTGTTAAACACATATCGGTAACACTTTACAATAACAGTACATCAATTACCATGTACTAATACATTAATTAACAATTACTTAACTGTAAACTAATGATGAGTTAAGACATAATGTAGCTGCCATTAGATGCAACTTATTTATTTAATTCATAAAGGTCAATAGTTAAAAGGTTCAGAAGAATAATTATT
>JAUCMU010000047.1:10312563-10340291 GCA_032275025.1 Enteromius treurensis | reverse complement strand
ATGGGTTAAATGCAGAGCACAAATTCCTTGTATGGGAAACCATACCTGGCCACATGTCACGTCCTTTCCTTTCCTTTAATTTTTTTCCTTTCCTTAATTCTACGTAGCTTTCCGTTTCTGGCTTCCTAATACATGACAAAAACACCAATGAAAAAAAACTGTGGACAAATCAGTCACTTTTCGGAAACTTTGTTTAGCGTGAGGGCTGTATGCTTGAATTTAACCAGTCATTTACGGCCTCATCACACGGGTGTTGAGATCGCGCATGCGCAGGTGAGACCTGAACAGCACGTGTTGCTATCAGTGTTTAAACAAAACTTATTTAAGACTTTAAATAGTTTAAACATTCAGAGCCTGTTCAGATTTCTGTACCTAAAAACGAATGTTACTTACCTAAAAAAAAAACAAAAAAACTAACTACTGTTTATTTGATTTTTATCGTTGCTATTTTGTACTGTACTGTTGCTTGTACTGTAGTTAGATTATTTGGTCTTATTTCCATTATTTTTTGTGACAGTATGATCCTTTTTTCCTAAAAATAGCACTAAACTCTACTAAAACCGTAACTCTGAAAACCCTGATACAAGCCAAAACGTGAGTTATTTTTACTTTTACACCCCTAGACTATAATAACAGTAATCAACATCCTCATTATCATCAGTATTTATTAGGGATGTCCCAATACGATCACATGATCGGAAATCGGGCCCGATCACCTGATTTCAGACTCGATCGGAATCGGACGTTACCTCCCGATAAGGACTCGAATATATATATATATATATGTATATATATTCTCATCATTTTTTAACACATTTATAGTTATGCGGTGGCACAGAATTAGACCTCTTGACTCCACACAGGAACAGCAACGTGTGCGGCATGACATCGCTTTGTTGCAGAGAAGCTATTGGTTTAAAGTAGAACACGGAAGCAGATTGAAGCGTATGTCTGTGGTCTGGAGGTATTATAAAGCTGACGACAACAACATTTAGGGCTGCACGATAATCACGATATGTATTGCTCATCTTCACAGTAAATCCTGTAATCAGCGGAAAATTCCTTGAGGTGCGTGGTCTTACATTGAGCCGCATTGTCTAAGCAGAGCCGTTGTTCACTGATGAGCTGCGCAAAACCCGAATTTGCGCAGCTCATCAGTGAACAACGACTCTGCGTAGTGAATGCCATAGCAAACTGTAAGATATGTAAACTTGGGATTGCAAGAGGTGGAAAACAAACCTGAGAGTTTGAAGGCGAGTGGAAAAATGCCCTGTGACAGCACGAAGGCGCAGGACATTACAGCCAAGATAGCACAAATTAAAGTTTTTTTTATATTTACTGTTGCACTAAAGTCCAAAAGTGAAGAAAAATTATGTTATTTATACTTGACAGTTCAAGCTTCCTCATAGAAGTGCTCTGTTTATTAACAGAGTTGTATGTTAAAATAAGTTGAATTAAATAAAAAAATAATGAACATCCTGTATCTGTTTCTGTGCTCTTCTTTATGCTTTCTTTATGTATTATAGAAGTATCGGATTGGGACTCGGTATCGGCAGATACTCAAAATCAAATGACTCGGACTCGGACTCAAGGGCACAAAAACCTGATCGGGACATCCCTAACCGATACAAATATTTGTTGGTTTTAAAATCCGATATTCTGATATATCGGCCAATATTTTTATTTTTATTTTTCAACAAAACATTAACAGAACGCTAACATTAGTTATTTGTAGTTATTTAAGAGTTTTAACTAACATAATATGATAATGCATTTTAAAAAGAAGCTTGTTTCTTGTATTGTCACAACGGAACAGAGGAACATCAAAATATAATAAAGTTCTGATAAATAAAATGTACAAAAATACAAATTTCAGATATGAAACGTAAAGTCCTTTGAATAAAAACACAATAATAACAACAACCAAATCAAAGTTACCAGTAAAGGTGTTTCGTCTGTTTTTATTTAATTTTTAAAATATTTGTTTATCGGCCATTATAATTGCAGATAACGATAGTTTGTAAAATGCCTAATATCGGCCTGCCGATAAATCGGTCGGACTCTAATAATTATACACATTATTATACACACACCTGTATTATACAAACAAAAACTTTTATGTTGGATGGGATTACTCGCGATTAATCATTTGACAGCACTAAGATTTTTTTTTTTTGCACTCAATCGTAAATAAAATGACTACAGGCTGGTGACAAGACATAAGACAAATTTGACTAAGTCTTCATAAATTTAAGGCGCGATTTCTTTAACTGTAGTTCGACTTTTGAGGTTAGCAAATGAATACTTTTATTTATGGTAATTTACTCTTACGTGATGATTGAGCATAGTTTTCGTTGGATTACGGTTAAGCAGGAGGACTAACTAGTCGTCTCACAACCAAAAAGTGTATCTGTATTTAAATGTTTAGCTTTAATGATTTTTAGCCACATTGCACTAGATACGACTAGCTGACTAATCATTTAGACAACTCAATGACTAGTCAAAATTTTAAATATTTCATAATTGCTAAACAGCGTGTGTGGTTATGAGCACACAGCTTGAGATTGGAATTAGTCAAGTGTAACGTTTCTGTCTTGCATACGATATGACGCAGGAGAAACTGGAAAGAAAAGTGAATTTAAAGAGAAGAACATTTGTTCTGACTTCTAGATTTATGACTATGTTTTCCTCTGCTCTTCATGAAGATGAGACGAAAAGGCACATTTAGGACCTGTTGAGTGTGAGTATAATAAAAGTGATTAAAAATGTGACAGTGGGGACCTATTGTACCGAAATTGAACAAACCAATGCATGACTGTCTCAACAACCACATGAAAAATAATGTATAATTCTCTCCTTGTTGTGTGCCAAGTTGACTGCAATTAAGGTTGCTTAAGGGGACAAATGTAAATATACAAAGCGTATTTTAATGAATGAGATTTGAAAGGGAACAAGGAGTTTCTTTTCTTGCAGATCTGGAAATCTGTCATCAAATCACTGCACTGTTGACAGTCCAGAGCCAAATGGATGGAGAAAAGTTGTGACAACATAAAATTGATGAAGATCTAGAAGAGAAAAGCCAGTTAGGCGGTTAGTACCATTCAGTTTGCACGTTAACAACGGACTAGATCCAAGAAGTGATGTGAGAGACCGGCTCAGTTCAGTCGGTACAGACCTGGAATCTGGTCACACAGCAATCTGGGTCCGAACAACAGACCCGTTTGTTGTTTTCCTCGGGGGCTCGGAATTTGCTCAGCCGACATTGGCATGGTTTTCAGTGCTGGGTGCCAAGGCCAGTGTCTGATCAGCAGGAGAAACACCATTCTCCCTCATACCACACACACACACTCCACTGTCTGGGTGTCTGTCTGGCTTTACACCCCTTCCTCGGTCTCTCATGTTACTTGCTGTGGGAAAGATTGTCGCCGTTCATTTGTGCTCCTTCCCCCTCTCTATCTGCTTTCTCATTTTGATTATGCAAAGATACTGGAGTCTTTGAACCCCATCATTTAGATCAGTGGCTCTTGACTGGTTTCGCTTCAGGACACAGGTTGACATTGAACATGAAGTGGCAATCCAGAATAGTTTGTGCAAAAGTAAATTAAAAGTCAAATGTACTCACTCTCTCCACTTTAAGAGTTCTGTTTTGCTGCTTGGCCCCATTGCAAAGAAAAAAAGTAGCCAACCGTGAAAAATAATGACTTGAAGAGTTAATTTTTATCTTTGGGTAAACTATGTAATTAATTACTGACCTTCATGTTAGGGTTAGGAACCACCAGGATCAAGGCCCAGAAAGGTAGTAAGGACATCATTAAAATAGTCCATGTGACATCAGTGGCTCAACCGTTTCTACAGAGGACCAGAAAGCTCTTAATTTGTGTTCTGAAG
Organism: Enteromius treurensis; assembly: GCA_032275025.1. Classification (NCBI taxonomy): domain Eukaryota; kingdom Metazoa; phylum Chordata; class Actinopteri; order Cypriniformes; family Cyprinidae; genus Enteromius; species Enteromius treurensis. The sequence goes on along the minus strand of JAUCMU010000047.1, from coordinate 10,336,403 downwards.
ATGAATGAAGGTCTTCTGGGTTTGGAACGACTATCCCTTTAAAGCCTCAGCTTTTTGCATCAACAGTTTACTGAGCAAATGCAGGACTAATGAAATCAGTTTAAGACTGTGAGGCAGATATCATATAATTTCATTAATATTTATGAGCAAATATGTAAAAGCTTCAAGTGCTTAAGATTGCAAATTGAAAGTTCAGAAACTAGAAATATGCTTGAATGGAATATAGGGTGATAGAAAATAGGGTTTCTATTGAAAGTCAGCTTTATATGCTAGCACAAATATAAATATTTAATCCTTGTTCGATCCTATTTTTAATATTGTCTGGTTTCTTTTGCATATCTTTTTTTCATTGTTCTGGAGATTGCATAACCTGTCCATATTGAAATTTGACTAATCTGACATAAAGCTGACATAATTCAGCTTTGACCACCAGAAAAACTGATTAAGAGCCATGGTGTTTTTCTAAACAATTGTCAGGAAATGTTGGCTTTGTTTCCAACCAACACCCTAATGTTGACTGTTACAGGTGTGTGTGTGTACTTTTTAAATCCCTTCCTTTCATGCTTAAGAGAAAGACTCTTGTATCTTTGATATATGGTACCCCTGGAGCTCCATGGTCCTCAAATGTAAGGGCTTGGCAGTTGAAACTCTACCCAGCAGAGTCACAGTCACCGGTGTAATTTACTGCCCCCGTCTCCCCATCTGCTCTTTGGAAGGAGCTCCCCCCATGCGGTAATGGAAGGGGTCAATGTCTTACCTTTAAAAGAACCGACTGGTTTTCCCCTGCATGACCCAGACCCCCTCCCCTTCTGCCGTGGCTGATCTCACTGGGTTGTGATTTAGAGTAATAATAAAATTACCACGGCTCTGGAAGTAGACAGGGCACCCGTAACATCTGGCACTAATAAAGTTATGACTGATAGAGATGGATGCACGCAGAACGAACATGAGTGGGAGACGCACACAGACCCCCAAGCTCCAGAACTGTTTCTGATGACAGATATCTTCGAGTCGGCTATTGCAAGCAGGTACCATTTTACATCGCCTTCCTTGCAGAGAAAGCTGGAAAACAAACATGTTTGGCTTATCTGACCCTCCCGTGTCCTCACTGACCCTCTTGCTTTTCTCGTTTTCGATACTCGCAAACCCTGCTTGCTCCAGGATGCTCTCATTCCTGGACATTTCTTTGGCAAATTCATTTAGCTATACAATGGAATTGAATCTCAACGTGTTGACCAACACTGAGCAATAAGATGTACAACATACCTTACGGCACTTTATCTAAGTGGTCCTGAGTGGTTTGTTGTGAATCTCTGAAATACATTGGGCGAGGAAAATCTTAGAGAAGTCCTCATTGCCATCAGGCGCCATCAATTGAATGTTTTCTTGGCGGAGGAATTTTTCCTCGTCCTGAAAGATGTGTTTGAGATGTGAAGACAAAGGCCATCTTGTGTGCTTGAAGTAGAACTGTCTGGCTGGGTGGACTCTGTATTCTGTCTGGCCTCGAATGAAACATGCTGGCCAGACGCTATTGTGTGTCTCGGCTGGCAGCCTGACTCAGGGCATTATGCTGAGAGAGGTCACTGGTGCTGCCACATGGAGCACTTCTGGCTGGTGGCAGTGCCCAGTGTCTGAACACCCAGCAGCCGTCTGCTTGAGGACCATATGGTCAAGGATCCTGGATAGATGGTGCAGTCAAAGTATCCAAATTCTTGCAGTCCTATTGTGTGGTTCTTGGACAATGTGATGTATCGAGATTGCAGCACGCAAACCAAAGATCACTGTAAATAATTAACTGTGATGTGCAAAGCATTTCACAGGGAAACATCATGTGCTGGAACATCTTACGGTTTCATGATGGCAGTTAGTGTTCCTTCCATCTCTTGGATCAGACGCGTGAGGTATAGTCTGGCAAATGATACATACCGTCTGTACAGAGCAGACCGTCCACGTTTCCAATGATTTGAGCCCTGAATGCTGATTAGAGCTGGGATGATAAAACAATGCAGAATTGATTCATGGATGAAGATTTTCCGAACGCATTTCGATTTCTGTGGATTCGATTCTGCAATTATAGTTTAACAGCAGATGGCACTGCATGCTTTAGAAACTGCCGTACTCTGCTCATTTCTTAATACTTACACGCTGTTGAACCTAAAATAATCATTCATAAAATTCTAAAAGGTTAAAGCAAATTGCGGTGGTGTTCACAGTGGGCTGTGTTCACTTTATTCTGGCCTCATAAAATCATTCTGCGCTGAGGCGAAATTACATGACACGGCCGAACACACAAGCGCTCTTCTTCATTGGGATATGAGTTTGCGGATAAAAACTAGATTACACCACCATCTGCTGTTAAAACCTAAGCTCAGAATCGATTGCACAGGAATCATGATGTATTCCGAAAATCTCGATTTATAAATTGATTCTGCATCGATTTATCATCCCAGGTTTAATGCTGATGCCTGACTGAATTTCTTGCATTTCTTGTCATATCTCCTTGTTAGTCCTTTCTTAATCTTTTGCAAGTTATCATTCAGCCAGTGTTAATTTCGTTACTACATTTTTTTCACCGACGATAACGAATGAAAACTAATTTCAACTCACAAAAACTGGGACGAAAATCTATTGACATTTTCTTCAACAAATAAAAACGAGACAAAAATGTGAAGGAGGATGACAGGGACGATTGGGAAGCGATTAATTCAGAACGAATCTGCTGCGTGGTATGGAGGTTAGATGCGTACATTGAACTGTATTATAGCGTGTTGATCTATATCCTGCGGGACATAAACTAACATACACTTGCTGCACGTGTCATAAAAAAATGGATCGGACGCAACTGTTTTGTTTGAAGAAACGTACCTTTTTGTATTAACCAAAACTGGCTGTTTCGTGATCTATTGAGGAAGTACAGACGTTCCTCTCATTGATAGCCGAGGAGCGGATCCAGCGAGAGCTTGATGGGGCGACACGGAATGAAAAATGCATTGTTGTGTGTTTGTTTGTGGCGCCTTTACGATGATGTCACGGCAGTAGAGGCGGCGCAACTATAACGACACGTGAATAATCCCACCTACTCTAAAGCGGTACTAAACTGCAGTGGAAACGCCAACCGAGCCGAACTAAGTCATGCCGAGTCGTACCACGCAGTGGAAAAGCGGCATTAGTTGCACTATTGTCCAAGTGATGATAATCAAGTAACAAAAGTAAAATCACTCACTGCTCCTGACTGAATCACATAGTACTTAGTAGTTCTTGTAAATTTATAGATTAATGTATATATATTTATAGAAATAAATGTTTCTGCTCGAAAGAATGGGCAATATGGTAAAAACAATAAAGAATTCATAGCCTATACAACTATTGGCATGTCATTTAAAAGAAGACCATGTTCTTGTTCTTTATGAGAAGTGGTTATATTTAATTTTAACATAATGTAATGTTGTGTGTCACCACAGTTAAATCAGTGTCTGATACAACATTCATGTCAAACATAATGAGTTTGGAAATTTTAAAGAAAAACTTAATAAATGCATTACACTGTAACTAAACCCATTAGATTTTGGCCAACTTAATGTACTGTATAATTTGTCGCCTAAAATGATATGATATTTAGTCAACAAAATTTACTGTAGATTTAGTCCACCAAAATTAGACTAAATCTAAAAACATTTCAGATGACTAAAATATGACTAAAACTAATGCCATTTCAGTCAAAAGACTAAGCCTAAATCAAAATTTGCTGTCAAAATTAGCACTGGTGTGTGTGTGTGTGTGTGTTGTTTATATTGACCTTGATCTGGAGTTTATGATGATCCAAAATTGGTTTAAAATTGCACTTTGGGTTAAAGGATGTTTAAAATAAAACTGGGTCCAATGTATATACAAATCTATGTATTCTACACAAGAAAATGTGCAGATATTTTATGACAATTTTAATTTAGTGAGTTTAAAATGTCATATGGCATAACCATCAAATGAAAAAGAATAACCTTTTTAATAAAAAATTTAATGCACATCTTATTCTTCTTTTTCTCATTACTTTAGGTAAAATCCATAAATGTCAGGTTTTTCGAGGTTGCACCACTTGACATTTTACTACCTGAAGTAACCTTGCATTTTTATAATTGTATGATATTCTTATTTTCCAAATGTTTAAACATTTGTGGAAAAATACCTTTTTTTTTTTTTTTTTTTTTAAGTAGTAATATTAAAGACTTTTATATATCAAGCTATTTTGCAAATGTGTTGGTTCACTACTCATTGTAAATTCTGGAACCTGAAGCAAAACTAATTAAGAAACCAGTGGTCTAAATCTCGTTTTGCACAAATTAATTCAAGCCTAAAAAGTTAACGTGCAGACTTAAACCAAATGCATACCAATATCTGAAGCTCTTTAATTCTTGAGGGGTGTTTCGCAGGTTCTCTGTGATGTATAATGATTAGCTGAGTGGGGCTTTTCCCCTGCTGGTAGGGTCATCGCTCTGATCAAAACCTTCTTGTAGAGCACACACTCAGTCAGCGGGACTGCGGACATTCTGCATAATCAGCATTTCAAAGCAGCGCTGTCAGTATCTCTCCAAAGCTGAAGCGCATGGCTTTCATTTGTCTGGGCCACATGGGGTCAACATGAAGACTGGCTGCAGATGACATCACCTTTGCCAAGGGGGTTCCTGCAAGAGGAGGTTCTCTTTGAGATGACAGGGTAAGAAATATGACCTCAAAGCTTCCCAGTACGCATCTGGATATCGGTAAGTGTCGCAATAAAAACAGTTCTTGAGAAGGCACGGTAACTCCACCAGACTTATTTAGAATGGAGATATTCCACTGAGAAATTTCAGCAGCATTAGGGCTCAGCTGCCAAGCTATTTTAGGCCATCCGTGGAGCTATTTCACCAGAAATTGCACTGGATGTATAATTCAGTCGGCCCCAGTAATGTGGACCTGCTATTAACTTGGGCTGCTAGGAGAACATCATGAAAGGAATTGCCTCTCGTTTCTAATTCATCGTGATCCATTGTTCCCCGCTGCATTCAGTGCCATATGTAAAACAATCCAGTCCTTTTACTAATTTATTTTTATATGCCTTCAATATCAATAAATGTTTAATGGAAATCTCTACAGTCACAGTAGAGTGATTTTAATGGGTGGAATCTCTTTAGGATGTTATTAAAATAGTAGATCACTTCAGCATGGGAGAACTCAGCCTTTGTATATTATTGTACATAATACTTTTTAAAGTCATAATTTGCTTATGGCCAGAAGGATAAAACTTGGTTCGATGCAATTATGGCTTGGATGATTAATCTGAAACTCAGCCTTTCTACTTTATTTTGTTGTTTTATGTAATGTCTCATTCTGGCACTTTCCATGAATACGTAGTTCCTCTGGCACCTGATGATTTGTTGAAGCACACTCTTATATTTTATATTGTGAGAACTATAAAATAAGTTGGATGCCCGATTGAAAAGTGAAATGCTATCTTCCTTTAAAGAAAGATTTTGGCCTGTTCCACCTCAGACGTCTTGACCGTTTCTACTGTATCCAACTGTAAAATAACTGTTTAATTGATAATTGTAGTACAAATTGTGCTAACACTTTATTTTAAGGTGTCCATAATACAGAGTAATTACCTAGTAAGTACTTAGTAGTGGCCGTTGTAAATGAAAAAAAAATCTACTTATCATGTAACTGTCACACCGTCACTCTCACCTGCAGGTTTGTGTAATACTCACGAAACCTCATGTTGATCCTTATTTGAACTCTTTAATTTATGCTTGACTTCGCTGAGGACTGTTTTGGCTTTCTGTTTAATAAACTCACTATTTACACTTACTCCAGTCTCCCGTATTGTCTGAGCGTGACAATATAACTGATCAACAATAACTAGCTACAGGTGAAAAAACAAACAAACATTTGTTTTAAGCTATTGCGATGTTACTCTGTTTTGTCTCTTTATACAGCTGTTTTTGACAAGACTTTGTGTCAAAATAATTCCACCGGTAGCACATACAACACAAGCATCAGTCCAACACTGTCCACAACAGTAACCACACAGAATCTGTTGTGTTTAAACAATGGTTACATACAAAATGGGATCTGCATCTGCATAGATGACTGGAGTGGATCTACCTGCAACATTCGTAAAACACTTTGAAAACATTTCATAATAGAATAATTTGGTAAAAGTTCTCAAGGATACTAACGGTCTTGTTCTTTTTTTTTTTTAAAGCAAATTTTTGCCCTGAAAAAACCTTCACAGATATTCAGTTAAGCTTTCCGAAAACTTTCTTAGGCAAGTTTGCTTCCTCCATAGAGCGATGTCCACCAGAAACAACAAATGGTACGTACGTCTCTCTACTTGCTTGCTTTTTTTAACAATATGCACTCAAAAGTATAAATATATATATTTTTTAACAATTTTATTTATTAATTTATTTTTTAAGCTGGCATGCACAAGGCTTCAGCTCTCTGTAATATAACTACTCACTTATTTGATCTTCCAAACACTCTGAATTGTAATTTGACCCTGGAAACCATTAGTGCATGGGTATGTAATTTATGCCTAATAATTGTAATATACTGTCATATAAAACTTTAAAACAAATACTCCTCAGATGAATAAAGAAAAAGTCTGATTTAATAACAGATTTTAATTTATTTACTCACTTTTCAATCAAGGTTATTCAAGCTTCTTTGGAACAAAAACAAAACTTAGCCTCCAGTACCCAGATCCTCACGTCCATACCAGAACGGCTAACACCCAACAATATAACAAATGCAGCTAAAATAGCCAACGCTCTGCTTTCTGACACAAAAACTGCACAAACTACGGTACTTAATACTTAATCAGATACCCAGCACCTTAAACATAGTGACTTAATTTATATATTTGTGTATATTCTCACCATCTGCATGGCCATAAATTAGTTGGGCCCAGACACACAAAACCAGTCATAAGGGTCGCTTTTCATTAGTTGAAATGTATACATAATCTGAAAGTGAATACATAGGTTTTCCATTGATGTATGGTTTGTTATGATAGGACTATATTTGACTGAGATGAGACTATTTAAAAAATATGGAATCTGAGGGTGCAGGAAATTTTAATGGTAAAAAGTGTCATTTACTTGGAAATCAATGGCATAGTTTTTTTCAAACATTATATTATTCGAATATCTCTAAACAGCACTGAGTAAATAGTAATTGCTGAACTGGTTTGAAGTGTGAATTCGCTTTCAAATGCAAATGATTCATTCGAGAATATAGTAAGTCATTTACATTCACTCATTCACTCTGTTTGTGCATGGGTATCCAAATGTTTTTCATAATTTGCATGTTGTAATTTTCATACGCATAGTGTTAACACTGCATGTCAGAACTACATGAAATAGACACATACACTTATTTGACTAATCCAGGTATAGCACGGAAAATTATAAATTCATGTACTACTAAATGCCATCCACAGTTGTCTTGAGAAACATTTTATTTTTTGTTGTGCAGGATATTGCAGTATCAGCAGTCGCTACAGTCAGTCAGCTTCTAAGTGCAAGTCACGAGAAGTACTCTTCTGTTGACCCAGATACAGTTTCTCAGTAACAAAACATTTCATCTTCGCTGCTTAACCTCTGAAATACATAGCATAAACAGAATATGTTGCAACATTCATAAGCACTATTTTTCTCTGACTTCGGATTGTGTATGTTCAGACTAACGAAGACTCTACAGATTCTCTCTCTGCGTGAGAAACCAAATCCACTATTAGTGCAACCGAATATGGCAGTGCAGTCACTGAAGGGAGCAAAGCCAATTAAACAAGTGCAAATAACCTCTTTCAAAGGCAAGTGTTTAATGTTTTCACAAAAATATTAAGCAGCACAGCAACTTCAACACTGACACTAATGATGAAAATAGTGCTTTGAACTATATTAAAGGCAGGGTAAGCGATTTCTGGAGGGCAATGTTGATGTTTGAAATCACCAAAACAAACATGCCCCTACCCCAAAAGGGTCTCGCCCTATTTTGATGACTCCACCCCACACATACGTAAATTGCAACCAAAAGAACGATTAGCTCTGTGAAACAAAGCAGAACCAATGTTACACCATCTACACTGGATGTGAGCGGCACAACAAATACTCAGTGATGCTGTCTACTTAGAAAACTGCTGCCGTGTTCTATTTATGATATGAGTTTAGCGGTTGTGGTGCGCCGTCACATCATTGATAGACATGACCCTTACTGCTGATTGGCTACAGGTTTTGTATTGGTACTCGGCCCAGTCTCTGTTTTCTAAAGCATTTTTTAAAAATCGCTTACCCTGCCTTCAAAATATAAAATGTGTTTTAATAATATTTCACAATAGTACTGTTTTTACTTTGTTTTTAATACTAATCTTTATTTTTCCAGGGCAGAGCGATACCTTTTTACCTAACAGAATGCAACTGTTCACAACAGAGGGTGAGATTTCCAAAAATAAGATTGACCTTCAAATGAGTGTCACATTCAGTAAAGGTAAAGCTAGATTCAGACTCTGCTTAACTATACTCCTCTTCTTCTTGTACTTTGTAATTCTTCCACATGAAATGATCTGTTGAGAATGATATTGAATATCTCACTTTTTCTGTAGAATATGATAAAGATGTTGGGTTTGTTCTTTACGATAATGATCAGTTCTTTAAGTCAAAGAGCTTTCAACCCTCTTTGGAGACCAAGAGAAGAGTGATATCCGCTAATCTTGAAGAAAATTCTGGAACTGATGAAGTTCGGTTTGCAGTCACACCTTCGGTAAGCAGTCCAACACCACACTACCCTCTCACCTTTTTTTTTTTGAAGGGATCACGAAATCGAAATTTGCATACACATGCAAATTTCACAACTCAAAACTAACTTTCCACTTTAAAATATGAATCTATCTTTCTAAAATATATGTATTTGACATCCCTTGAAGATATCACCCAAAAAAGAAATGTACCCCATAATTTACTCACCCTCAAGCCATCCTAGGTGCATATTACTATCTTCCTTCAGAGGTATACATTTGCCGTTAACTTAAAAAATTCCAATAAAGTGTACCCATTTGTTATAAAAAAGTCCTCCTTGCAGCTCCAGGTGGTAAATAAAGGTCTTTTGAAGTTAATTTTGTGAGAAAAATATTAAAATTGTGTTTTTTTTTTTTTTTTTTTTGATGTTAGTTATATTAGTATATTATAGCTATATTAGACTAACTATGTTAGTTAAGTCAAGTCAAGTGACTTGTTTAGAAAGGCAGTATGCTCCAAAACAGTGACAAAACACATCTTTCAAATCATTTCACGACCCCTTTAAGGACAATACTGTGACAGAGGTCGAAACAAGTATGGTATTGATAAATAAAAACATTTTTGATCTTTCAGGCCGATTCCACCTTCTCTATTAATGACTTTGCATGCGTGTTTTGGAGTTATGAAAAGCAGGACTGGATCACAGACGGTTGTACCAAAACTGAGAACCCCTCAGGACATTTAGTTTGCAAGTGTAAAACGAAACAAAATGCAAACTTTGCTATTCTTATGGTAAGATATATTTGCATAAGGATATAAATGACATTTCTTTGGGTTAAATGCATCAGTAAATCAAAAGTCCATTTCCACTAGAATTTAATAATCCAGGTGTAATTTTCTGCAGGCATATGATATCAACTATCAATATTCTGAAGCTTTGCATTGGCTCAGCATCACCGGCTGTGCTATGTCTGTGGTGGGACTGTGTGTCACAGCATTGTACCAAATCATAACCAGGTACAAAGTTATAGTTTACACTGTTAAGCATAAAGCTTACTGCAGTGGTGAAGCAGTTTTTGTTCATTCACATGCCACAGGAAGTCAAGAGGAGGCAGTCCTACTCTGCTGGTGGTGAACGTTTGCACAAGCTTGACTGTTTTCTACCTTCTCTTCATCTTTGCCATAAACAACCCGGTTCAGCATGTAAATGTAGCAAAGGTGTTTGGCCAGAATATAGTTCCTGAGTCTGACTACCATAAGTACCAAGATCAGGGACCCTGTACGGCGTTCACAGCTCTGCTTCAGTACTTCCTGTTGGCCACGTTCACTTGGAACACTCTGTACGGCCTTAATGTGTTCCTGCTTTTCAAAAACGGAGTGTCTGGAACACCTTCATGGTTTCCAAAGGTCTCCATGGCTGTTGGATGGGGTAAGAGACATTGAACACTAAAAAAATATGTTTTGTTCCATTTATGACCAACTTTTTGGTTAAGGAAGGCATACAGGCTATGGGTTGAATTAATATACATGTACCGTCCAATTATGCTAACTGACCTATAACTCACAAACCAAGCAAACAACATGTCCTCCAACCAACATGCCCATATGGGTCATTTGGCGAAATACAACCCATCAGATTGTATACTAAAATTGCGCCCCTATCGGCAACAGGACATTTGCATATTACTGTTTTGTGCTATGTGACTCAGGGTCCGTGTAGCTCAGGTTGTGGATCGATGTGTTATAAGACGAGATGTGAACATGCGATCGTACGTTTGAACCCAGATAATGCATGTGCTAGTGAAACCCACACACACTGCATTTAACCAAAACACGCATTTTGATTGCAATGACAGTCCCAGACGCAATACGACATTGTCATTATTTTTGCACCTGCTAGAGGGCGCGTACCTTTAAAACGTAAATATAGATCATAATAAGGTACTTTCACAAACAACCTATATTTTGTTGGAGGACAGTCTCCAAACAAAAGTTGTTCACTGTCTTACAATGTTAATGTTAGCTGTTAGTGTGAAAACCTAGCACCAAGATGTTTTTAAAAAAAGATTAATTTAGAAGCGACGGTTTAAGCAATGGCTGTCATGATGGTGTAGACATTGTGTTAATCAGTGTATGACAACCAAAGCACTGGTTTTCTATGGCAAGTTCTGGCCCCCGTGCAACTGATACTTAACTGCCGTAATTTATGGCTTATTTGTTTAAGAGGAGGGACTTTCTGATAGAACTCCCAGACAATGTGTTTAACGATTCTTTTATTTCAAACCACTCTTTTACTTGACACTAATCTGTAGTGATTGGTCCGATTGGTCTCATTTCCTTTTCATCATGCCTATAATGCCTGATCTAGCAGCAGTGCTGCCTTGTGTACAGTGTTACCAGGGAAACTGTTTTTACTGCTCTGAAAGCAGCACCTAGTGGCGAAGAATGACTTTACATTTTTATTCAGACCAATGCAAAAAACAGCAAGTGGGCGGGCAATATACTAACATTTAATTTTGATGCAAACATGAGTTTGCTTGTTATTTATTTTAAACACGACTCTTTTCAGTGATTCAGAGTCGTTTTTTTCTTTTGAAAGAATAACTTAATACACAGTGCACTTTTAGATTTAGCAAAATGTTTTCATCCTAGGTGTAAGTGACTTGCATCATTAAAGATGTGAAATAACGTGCAAGTATTCGTAATAAAACATCTCTCACTTGCCTCTGGGGGGTGAACTTTTCACTTCTGCTGGCTGTGGAAACCGGAAACAGTCCTGACAAATGTCGTAGGACGTATGCATTGTGCGCGTGCACCTCTGGGAAATGTAGTTTCAAAGAAAAAAACGTTTTTTTTACTTTAGCAAAGGAAAATCGTCTTCTTTTAGCATATATTGACATTCCTTGGATATGTTTTTTTCTAAAACAGAAGGCCTTTATTCACCCCCCCCTGAAAGTCACAATACATTTTTTTAGGAAAATTGCTAAATATTACTTAGTTTGACCTTCCATACATCCTGGGTATTAATTGCAAAAACATTTGATTAACCCTAACCATGAAATTATGTCTTCAGCAATGCCATCAGTATCTATTAAGCTTTTCCTGTTCAGGTCTGCCTGCTGTTATTGTCGGTATCACATTGGGTTCCACCTACCGTGTGGATGAGCCTTTACGTTATCGACAAGAAGAGTTGTAAGCAACAAATATTTGCAACTTTTAATTTCACTTTAAGATGAACTTCACTACTTGATTTTGGAAATGTTGATTCAGTTGTCACCCTTGTTTGCTGCAGTTGCTGGCTGGCTTCAGTGGACCACAAACAGAAGTTCAGTATAATAAAACCCATGTTTTGGGGATTTGTGCTGCCGTTACTGCTCATGCTGATCTCAAGTTCAGCAATACTGCTGCACTTCTCTTACAGCATCTGCAGGACTAACCCTAACTTGAACAGGTATGTACCAGTAAAGCAGTTATCAGTTATCAACAAAAGCAGGTTTATATTTCTCCAACAACACAATGTTGCTGTTTAGATCTCGCAAAACTCCCCTGACGAAGAAGATTTTGAGTAGTTTCTCTCTCGCAGTGATGCTTGGCTTATCTTGGGTCACGGGTTACATTTTGCTCATCACCCAAGAAAAAAATCTCAGATTTATTCTAAGTGTGGTTTTCTGTCTCTTAAACACAACACAGGTGGGTTAATGCACATTACACCAAAATGCACAAAACTCTTATACTGGACTAAAATGGTATCATTATTGCTTCTTTATTCATTAAGTTTTCCATTTCCGTTTTCAAAGGGCATTCAGATATTCATTTTATTTGCTCTGAGGCCTTTTTTAAACTCAAATCCAGCTATTCTTAACTCTCTGCATGCACCGGAAATAGGCTTTCACAAGAAATCCTTTTTCTTATGGAAAAACAAGATGGCAGAAAGTGAAGAAAGCTACAAATCCACATATGACTCAGCATGACAGGCCATCAAAGGTAGTAATGGGGAGACTGTTACCTTGACCTCAGCAAAGATGTACACCATGCAATGAAGGGTCAAGGAGGAATTTCATTTTGAGTCAGATATTAGTACACATTCAGTATTGAGTTAGCAGCTCAATTTGATATGTTCTGCACATCATTAGGAGCTTCTTTTTTTTTTTTTTTACATTTGATTTCATTTGCTGTTCATACTAAAGAAACTAAAAGCATTTGAGCTAGAAACGCTAGTCTGATTTTTATTGCCCTTCTAAACAAAACTTGACAATTTGGCGCAGCAGGTGCATAGTCAACTGCCAGTTTTGCCATGTCTGATTGATGTGCTCTGTTGTAAAATAATACACATGTACTGTAAACACACCAATCGTAGGAGTTTGACTTATTGTTTTTTAATTGACTGTTGATGAATGTTAAACACCGATAAAATGTATTTAGAGACAGGTCTGTTTTTTTATTGTTTAGATCTTGTGTATGTGTTTATACTTTTTCTTAATATGATTGATTTTAAAATGAAATCCAGAATCCTGTGTTAGTAACCATGTGTTTAGTAAACCTCATTTACGTTGAATTTCTGTAATAAGTCAAGAGAGCATCTCCACCAGGGGGAACCATTTGCAAGAAAATACAATTGTGATCTGTCTAAGATACATAAACTGTAATTAGTTGTAGTTGCATGAAATACATACTTTTATATTGTATATTTATTTCATCTTTGTTTTGCTTTTGATTCAAATCAGATGCTGTTCAGTTTTGCATTGAGATTAAACAAATAAATAAAAACTTGCTCAAGAGAAATCCAGAATCTCTCAAACAAATGGAGTTAATCTTTCAGCCCTGCAAGCTTGTAAGTGTAGCTGTAAAACAAGTTAGATAAGCTTGAATGCAGATGAGACCACAGAAATTCAAAACAAGAGATGACCTTATTATATCCTTGTTCTAAAGAAATTCATAATTACATGAACAAATGCAAATCTTCTATGCTAGCGAAAAACATGGTGAGGTTATTCTTGTTATTAGCAAATGGTGAGGTTTTGGAGCAGGTGCCAGACCACTTGGGTTGTTATTTTCTGTCCTCACATTGACACAAGTCGGAATATTACACGGCCCTACAGTTAAGCATTTAAATAAAACAGTTCTGTTCAACTCATAATTCAATATTTATAGCTGGTAGTCTACACAGACTAAGGCGTTTTCTCTTCCTTTGTAGACAATGACCTCATGGCAGCCGTCATAGCAGTTCTGACATCTTCAGTTTTGTGCATGTGAATGGTAAAATGTGAATGGTAAAATGACCTGGTCACAATGTCACTCTATAACACTCGTAATTCCCTCATTTGCCGCAAGAGGACGCACACACTGTTTCAGGCAGCACTTCTTTTTTTTTAAGAAGAAATATTATCAACGAACTTCTGAAACACATTCATCTCAGGTGTGATGCTAAACAAACAGGTAAACACAAATTCATGCTTTTTAAATTGCGTACCATTAACATACCTTCTCTTTTTTCGGCCACACAGTTTTAGAGCCTGTAGTTTTTAGGATTGTTTTTGAAGAGCCAACTGGCTAAGGATGGCAATTACTCTGGGTACTACTTGTTTAGCATTAAATCTTGCTCAGGTTGACTGGAAGTGAGTACAAAGTACCGGTTCTCCTTTCTGGTCCACTGGTTTTACCACTTTTGGGGTAACCTATGTATTGCCAAAATGCTTTCAGAAACAGCTGAAAACTCACTTTCGGCTTGTTTTGTTCACACTTCACGATTTACTGAAACGATAATTAGATTTCTGTCTCCTGTGTCTTTCCTGAACGTACGTGTCTAAGAAAGAGATCACCGTGTTCTGGGAATTCCTGGCTATCATGTGTCTCTGGGATCTCAATTGATGCTGGTAAGTGACCCGTCAGCGTCACGCTTAACAGTCAAACGTGTGGCTCGTATGAAAAACTACTGGCCTCTGTCAGTGTGAGGGATTTGTGTTGGCACACATTTTGACGGCTTATGAGAGGGCAGAGGATTTCCTGTCAGTATATGTTAGTTCTTTTGCCGGCCTTTTTAATGATTCTGACTTGGATCAGGGTCACAAGACTGTTATTTTGACTCATCATCTGACTGTATTTTTTAGATATATGTATAAGCTTATATGCTATTTGAAAGGTAAGTGTGCAAACTGTACATTAGCACTCTGTTTAATTTCAAATACTCAGCCTGCGTCCCAGTGTGCATACTCTCCATGCAAAATCTTATGTTGTATTAGTAATTTTCAATGCTTTTTAGAGGTGGATAGTATGCACATTGGGATGTTGGAAAAGACTGCTTTCAAACAGGTTTCCTAAACACTCTCATCGGTTAGTGAATTGGCCAAGCCAGTGTTGCTGTGCTAGACTGGTCGAATCAAACCAAATAGATCACTTTTAGAGGGGAAAATCAGATGTTGCCTGCAAATGTTTTACAACAGAAAACACTGAGCATTCTAACAATAAAACTAAACAAAGCACAATACTAAAAAATGTCATACTAAAAACCGCTTTATTATGAATTATGTATTATTTTAAAATGTTCACAGATGATCATAAGAAGCAGATGATTTAAATTTTTCACTTCCAGTGCTGTTACAGAATGATCTGCATGTTCCTTATTAAAGCCATTATGGTCTCTGTATCATGCAAATTCAATCATTATTGAAATATTAATGGAAACGCCTGTTTTAGATATGGTTTGTTCAGAGATGCTTTGACAGTTTTTAATCTATGATTCTGTCAATCTCTCCAAACAAGCAAAACGCGTTCGCAGTCTCTCAGCTTGTCAGAATAGAGCAGTTTGTTTGAGCCCATCAATAGCAATGGAGGGGATGAGAGATGAGTGATGGTTTATTTTTTATGGCTGTAAGTCAAATCGGCTCATTCATGTGTTTAACCAGTTAATCAGAGTTTTCGCACATGTACATACCTTTATCTGCATGAAAAATGCCAAGTTTGTCTGATGCGGTTCATCTGTAAAGCATACTGTAAACACGTTTTGATAATATGAAGCCATTTCATATCTGAGTCACTAAGTCAGCTTCGCCAAATATCCCAGTGTTTGTTTTGGTTGCTCAGCAGGGGGTTCAGTTCTGGGCTCAGAACCAGATCGTGAGATTTAGGGTTTACAGGATTGTCCGGATCTATATGTTTGCGTGCATGCATGCATTTGTGGTTTTGGCTGTTGTTCAGATGTTGTTGCTGAAATTTGTGGCCCACCGAGTTTGTGAATCAGTGGGAAGGTATGGGAAGACACTCTCCCGCTGTGTTCCATTCTGGCATTTACTCAGGTTCCCCACCTTTGTTGTCTTTCTTTTCCTAGCTGTTCTTCTCCTTTCCCATCTGATAAATTATCCAATAAGCAATGTATGTTAACCGCAAGTTTGACAATCCATGATTCATTGCACTTTTTCCCATGTCACAATTCATGACAGGCCTGGAACGGCGAAATGCTGTTTGACATCAGCTTGCATAGAGTTAGATGAAGCAGACCACATCTCCTTAATGTTCCTCGTCGTTTTGAGTATAAGAATGTTCATTTGTTTTAGTGTTGGTTCATGTTTCTTAAAACATGTTAATCAAAAAATATATATTTATATTGGAGTCTGCCTTTTTATGCACTTTTGCATAAATTAACATACCCAGATGATAAAACAAGCATCATAGTGATTACTTTCTGCACCCTCTTTGGTTCTTACCTCAATGTTATGGAACCAAGATTGTAGTACAAATGAAATCTAAGCAAAGGTCTCAACTGTGGCTAGCAGTTAATGTTAGAGTAATTTAAGCAGGCAAAGTGTGTTTACCTCACTGTAAAAGCGGCCTACCTCAGGCTGTCAGCCCAACTACTTCCCACATCCTGATCTGTCAGTACTTTTCTCTACTTTCAACCCACTTCTAACCTCTTGCTAAAATTAGAATTAGAGGAAAACATTTACCAAAGCATTTGGTTTGACCCAGACATTTAGCGCTTTGTAGCACACAGCCTTGTTAAGGGTTGATGACACGTGGAGGGAAGATGACCTCACGTGTGCTCAAGGAGACAAAACGTGCATGCCTGAGCGAGACCACCATACCTCTGTCTGGACACTGGGAGAGGGAGAGATTTGTACTGATAAGATATTCTTGAAAGTTTGATTTGGAACTGGCCTGGAGCTAATGTTTTATCCAGCCATTATGGACTCCTTTCTTGGACAAGTGCACATTTTCAAACTGGTTTCTACAAAGCTCATTGGTTGAGGAAGAACTTGGTCGAACTGGTTAGTGGAGAAGCCAGAACATTAGCATCTTATGTAACCAAAGCACCACTTACGCTGTGTTTGCTGCTCTCTGTTTTGCACGCGTTGAAATTAGACCACCCGGGCTTACTCCAGTTTTACCAGCTGTTCTGCGAATAAACATAAAATGTTAAAAATAATAGAGATGATGAAGTGTTGGATTTGTTATTATTGGATGCTGTTGCCAAGCACATGCTGATTCCCAATTGGCCACGCTCTGATTGACACGTCCTCCTGCTTCGTCCCAGATAGTGATACATTTGGTCTGTTTGGAGCTTCTGTCCCAATGGACCTCCACTCGGAGCATGGACTGATGAATGGCATGTCACGGATAGACGTTAGGGAATGGAGAAAGTGAAAGATAGAGACAGAAACTGCTCGGATCCCTCAGCCTAATAAGGAGGGATATTAACCATATGACTCTGGAGTAGGGTTGCAAAATTCCGTGAATTTTCAAGACTGGAAACTTTCCATGGGAATTAACAGGAATTTATGGGAATTAATGGGAATATATGAGAGTTAACAAGAGTTAATGGGAATAAACTGGAAATTATCAAATTTGTAGGAACTAGGAATTTAAATGTAGCTGAGAAAAAAACTCTTGCAGCATAATCTTGGTTAAAACTAGATTTAACACAATTTTAGTTTAATCTCTAAACTAAAAATTGCTCAATCACATGCACACCACCTTCAGGGTTATTAAGGCCATGCCCCCTACATGCACAGACCATTTCTTAAATCATACACAAAATATCAAAATGTCAATCTCAGGTAAATATTCATGTAAATTACATAAAAAATGTAAACATGATTGTGCTGTATGTAATATGGTGGGCAACTAAATTAGGCTAAACCAAAATTGTACAACTACACTGACTGAACATTTAGGTGAGCTAATAACAAAATAAGTCTAAAAATGACCCTCCCCCACACACAATACCCTCTGATCCCCTAAAAGAGGGATTCCCCTCCATGTTCTCAGAGCCACACTTGCTGCATTTGAGCCCAAAGGCTGATTAATAGGATTCAGGTAAATACCAAGTTGTTTTATATATAATAAAACATTAAAGTGTTTATACAGTAGCTAGCTAGCCAGCAAATCTATATATTTAGTTAGCACTTTTTCATTGATCATTTATGATGTAAATGCTTGCTAGATTTAGCTAGCTCTGCTAGCCACTGTACTAAAAAAAAGTTTGGACACATTACTAATTTTAATGTTTTAAAACTTAAACATTCATCAAGCCTTTGTTTATTTGATCAAAAACACAGAACAAAACAGCTACATTGTGCTGTATTACAATTTAAAATAATAATTTTATTATGTAATATCGATGTAAAAAGGGGTGTGGCCATTTGTAAATTTTATGGATATAGCTTCTCTTGTCATCCGCGTCCAGCTATTTTTAGCTGTAAAAAACAGATCATTTTGGTGCTTCATATTGAAAATTGGCCTGTCTCATCATATTAATGTACCTACTTATGAACACACTGGTTTGAAGTGCAAACTATTTTACCGCTGTTGTTCATATTTTTAATTCCTATAGCGTATAACGAAACGGAAGCCTCACCCACAGACTTACTTCCACATTGAACAAAAAGGTGCATACTTTAAAATATGTACTGTATATCTGCTGAATTTTGAACATCATTACTCCAATCTTCAGCGTCACATGATTCTTTAGGAATCGTTCTAATATGCCTATTTATTAATGATGAAACTAAATGTTGCCGCATTTAATGGTTCCCAAAATGCTTATATACGCACATTTTTAGGACCAGGTAGTTAATATTGCACACAAATAGCCACAATAATTGAGTCATCTTGGATTTTGGAGATACAGGATGTAACAATGTAAATCAAAGTGTACTGAAAAATTATGGATACCACAAGACGTGCAAACGTGAATAAGAACAACACAACCAAACCTTTCTTGGGTTTTTTCCCATTCACATTCTCATTGGTTGAGCTCTTCTCATTGTGAGATGGATGACTGCTAAACTGATTTGCATTAGCAGGATAAATAACCAAAAATGTTAATTCTCACAGTCTGTTGATTCTCCATCTTTGGCCTTTAATTCAGATCCACACACAGAGAAATCTCCATCTCTGGCTGTAGAAGGAGCGACTCTCCTCCAATCCCGCTTTGAGGATCAGTGAGCTTCGACAAGGTCTGTTTAAGAAAAGCATAATCTCATGGTTTACAGTACCTCATAAGGCCAAAGAAGTGGAAATGTGTGACAGTTGTATTTCGGATAAAGACTGGTGCCCGTTTTCATATATTAGCCTTCTCTAAGCCCTTTGGTGTGCTTTGATTGTGCACTGTTGAGATGATAGATCATCCCTCGCTTTATTTTCATCTCTTGATTTGACTTTAAAGCCTTTGGGACTCAGTACGCCATGTGCAGTGCAGTGAAAGACAAGCTCTGGCTCAGTAAAAATGCTACGTCTCTTAAAATATATTCCATTATTCAATGCCTCATAGACATTCGAGAAGCTAGTTTATGCACAGAGATATATGTGTTGCCACAGATACTCTGTTGCACCTGCTTGAGCTCATCTTTTGTGGTTAAAGCTCAGGTTTATTTTTATGTGTTTGGTTAAGCTATTTTGGACATGAATGTATTATATGGTATGAGGTGAACGAATACTTGGCTGGCCACTGTGTTGGGTGCCTGACAAAGGTAGGGCTGGACGGCAGGAGCTTCATTACTGTCATGTGGATTAATGGCATCGTCTTTGTCGTGTTGAGCCGTGATGAATTGCGATCAATAGTTAGAGTGTGTATTTGTGGTTGCTGCTGAAATATATATTGTGTTTAATTAAGAGTAAGATGCAGTTGCAACAAGAGTTGCCCAGAGGAACCTTTTACTGCTCAGAGGTGACTTAATTTTAGATGTTTCTCCTTACATTTTATAGGATATATAAAAATAGTCGCAAATAATGACTTGCTGTACAGTGAATGTAGATAGCAGCTCGTATCCCTTGGTCTTGAAAGAGTTTGATGGGAAATTTTGAACAGTTTTATTTGAACAGTATTACTAATCTTTGTCCATAAATATGGCTTTGATATTTAAAAAAAATGGTGGCAAATGGTTTGACGAGAGTTTAATTCATCAGGTTTTCCAACATTTTTGTTTACCTTTCTCAGTTTAACAGTTAAATTAAATTGCTGAGAAACAATTGAGATTTTCTTTTTTTCCAGTACGACCTTAAAGAAATAGTTCACCCAAAATTTAAATTCTGTCATCATTTACTCACACTCAAGTAGTTTCAAACCATTGCATTATTTAAAAAATATACTAATAAACATCAGTATTTTACTATCAATTTTAAGAAAGTAAAAAGACAAGCACTTAACATGACAACAACTAACAGTGATGAGAGATCATCTGCATAGCTGCACATGAAGACAGCAAACAACAAAACAATATTCTTAAAATACTAACCACATAATTTAACTGCAGTGCTTGTTGGAAAAATGCAAACCCTTTAGTCAACACCATCTCTCAATATGAAACTGTTCAGACAACACTGTTATGCTTTGACAACATTTGAAGGGATATTGTTGCTCTAACATGTGTTTTAATGTAGATTCAAAGTCACTTTTCTTAGTAACCGTGACTCATAATGGCCATATGTGGGATAAAATGAAAACAAACAACAACAAAAAAAAAACAATTGCCGCTGTAGTAAGAGTTGAATGCAATTCCATAGGAAATATAGATATTTCCTGCCTTTGTAATCTCAAGACTACCATGGTGAGATGAACTGAAAGCTGAAGGGAAGCGGAAATGGTAAATCTAATGGAACAAAATCCTCCATAAACTTTATCTTCCTCCTCACGGTGGTCTCCACTTGAGGTAGGGGGTGTATATTCGAGGTCTGAGTTGTGTCAAAGTGGCAGAGGTGAAAGAACATCTGTATCCAACAAAATTTTACCGTTCCAGCATTTCCAAGGTCTATATCTGAGAAAATGCTGTGCAGATGATGGATTTTCTAAAATAATATTTTGTGTTCAACCTCAAGTGCAGAAATGTTAATTCATGCGTTTATGACCTCAAGGTTAGATAATTGTAATGCTTTATTGTGTGGTTGTTCTGCACGCTTGATAAATAGACTACAGCTGGTTCAAAATGCAGCAGCTGGAGTCCTTACTAGAACCAGGAAGTATGAGGATATTAGCCCGGTTCTGTTAACACTGCACTGGCTCCCTATCAAACATCGTATAGATTTTAAAATCCTGTTACTTATAAAGCCCTGAATGGCTTAGCTCCTCAGTACTTGAGTGAGCTCTTATCTCATCACAGTCTTCCACGTCTGCTGCGTTCTCAAAACTCTGGCCATTTGATAATACCTAGAATAACAAAATCTACTGCAGGTGACAGATCTTTTTCCTATTTAGCACCCAAACTCTGGAACGATTTACCTAATACTGTTCGGGAGGCGGGCACACTCTGTCAGTTTAAATCTAGATTAAAGACCGGGACCGGGAACGCCACACCTGGACACCCTTTTTTGTTTCACTGCCTTACCAAACCTGTAAATAAAATCCACCCTCCGGGGCTTCACTTCATTCAGTTGTCGAGTGAGTCTTCCGCCTGCGACATCTGGTGGAGAATGCAGACAGTGCAGGATAGAATCACCGACATACATTTCACCCAGTAATCCACGTTTTATTTTCTCTTTTTGTTTTTTTCTGTATTGCAGTATGGAACTGGCCGGCGCTCCTCCCTCAGCGATGGAAGAAATTCTCAATCGGCTCACGAGGTTAGCATCCGCCAGCAACAAATCGTGGAACATCTCGCTACTCGCCAGGGCAATGCAGAGCAACAACTCGCAGCACTCCGGGCAGAAACCGCTGCCAGGCAGAAGGTTCCGCTCCGGATTCACGAGCTCAGGCCACCCGGTTGTTACCAAAACTCACTCCCCACGATGACGTTGAGTCCTTCCTGCAGATGTTTGAAACCACCGCGCTCGGTGAAGGCTGGCCACGGGATGAATGGGCGCGAGAGTTGGCACCCCTGTTGACCGGTGAAGCGCAGCGAGCTTTCTTCTCCCTCCCGGAGCATAATGTAGACGATTTTGACGCTTTAAAAGCAGAAATATTAGCCCGGCTTGGCTTATCGCCCACCTGTGCTGTCCAAAAGTTCTATGAATGGGAGTATAAACCACGACAGCCCGCTCGCGCCCAAGTAACTGAATTAGCCCGGCTGGCTGAACACTGGCTGCTTCCCGATCGACGTACTGCAGCTCAGGTTGTGGAGAGAGTGGTGGTGGACCGGCTGTTTCACGCTCTGCCTCGAAGCCGTCGTCGGAATGCGGAATCCTCAGACCCCAATGGAAGTGGTAGAGGCGATTGAACTGGCAGATGCTGCCTTCCAACGGGGAGCCAGGGGAGAGCGGCGATGTTTCCCCGGAGGGTGGTCCAGGAGCCCCCGAAGAAAACGTGCAAATAAATGGGAAAACTTATGCCGCGATGTTGGACTCCGGCAGTGCCATCAGTATGATCTGGCCAAACGTGGTTCCTCCACGAGCTGACTCCAAAGCAACAAAGCCATTACTTGCGTGCATGGCGACACGCAGCAGGTTCCAGTTCGGCGTGTCACCATCTCTGCCGGATCAGGAAGCCGGCCCATCGAAGTCAGCTTGGTCAAGAAGCTCCCGGTCCCCGTGCTTCTCTGACATGACTGGCCGGGTTTCAACCGCTCAAGCTGGCCCACAGTCATCCGATGGCCGGCCACCTGGGGGCAGCCAACACGGCCCAACGAGTCCGCGACCGCTTCCACTGGCCTGGGATCGAGGCGGAAGTGAAAAGGTTTTGTCAGGCGTGCCCCACCTGTAAGATCACGTCTCCTCGGACTCCTCCCCCCAGCCCGCTGATTCCGCTGCCCATCATCGAAGTGCCCTTCAAGCGCATCAGGATGGACCTGGTGGGCCCGCTGCTGAAGTCAGCCCGAGGACATGAGCACATTCTCGTAATCGTCGATTACGCCTCCCGATATCCTGAGGCCATTCCCCTACGGAAAGCCAGCGCCAAAGCCATCACCCAGGAGCTCTTCCTCTTGGCCAGCCGGGTGGGTATACCGAAGGAGATCCTGACCGACCAGGGCACCCCGTTCATGTCCCGGCATCACGAGAGCCCAGCAGTCCCAACAACGACGCTACGACCGGCCGGCCCAGCCACGGGAGTTTCAGCCTGGGGACCAGGTAATGGTCCTGGTTCCGACCGCAGCCTGTAAGTTCCTGGCCACCTGGCAAGGCCCGTATACCGTCCTGGAAAAACTGTGTCCAGTAACCTACCGAGTGCAGTAGCCGGGCCGCCGTAATCCAACGCAGTTGTATCACATCAACCTCCTGAAGAAATGGGTCGGAACCAGGGCCCAAACAGCTGCCCTCGCCATCTCCCATCCCGTGGCTGTCCATGAATCCTCACCTGTCGGCCGGTCAAAAGATGGAGCTTCAGCTCCTGGTCGGACAGTTCGCCGACTTGTTCTCCTCTAATGTCATCAGACATGACATCAAAAGTCACCACCTAGAGTCATCATCCGGCAGCGGCCCCTCCGGGTCCCAGAGGCTATAGAGGAGGAAATAAAACACATGCTGGAGTTAGGGGTAATTGAGCCATCCTGCAGCCCATGGTCCAGCCTGATCGTTATGGTCCCAAAACCAGACGGCACCCTCCGGTTCTGTAACGACTTCCGACGGCTAAATGAAGTCAAGTCAAGTCAAGTCACTTTTATTTATATAGCGCTTTTAACAATACAGATTGTAGCAAAGCACTGAACATTA
>JAUCMU010000047.1:10269372-10288015 GCA_032275025.1 Enteromius treurensis | reverse complement strand
CTATTTGATAATGTTCAGTGCTTTGCTACAATCTGTATTGTTAAAAGCGCTATATAAATAAAAGTGACTTGACTTTAGCCTTTTTATTTAGTTTTTATGGTAATGACTGCCTGACTGTACAGTATGCATTACATTAAACCAAATGTTTCTGGCAAACACTGCCGAAATTTCATGTACGCTGCTTTAATCAACCACAGGGCTATCAAAACAGCCAACAAAACATTCCAATCACTTAAAAGATGACTGATCTCAGCATGGCGAGACAGTGTACGCAGTCCATTCATCAGCAGTAATTACATTACATCACAAGCATGCGAATCGCGAGGCCCCTCTCGCTTATATAACCCTCAGTGGTCTTTCCCTCTTTCTGCGGCCAAATAAGAACCATACATGTATGTGGCAGATGTTGTGGAATCACAAGCACTGTCATTCAACATTATGAGGACGGCTTGAGAACACATTTTTGTTTGAGAAGCGAATTTGCACCCCCTTTTTCTTGAGTCGTGAACACAACAGAAGATGATCTACAACTGTGTATCTTTCCTTAGTTATTTCGTTTTTTTAATTTCAGCATCCGATTCTTTTCCCAACCGACAAACCTATAATTGTATCTGCAGACGGCCATCTTTAGTTTAGACCCGAACCATAGCTTTTTTCCATTAATGCACAATTGAACTGGATTGGAGGGGTGGAATTTAGCAAATCTGTTTTCTTTATTAGGGAAACAAACAACTTGGCAAATCGCAAGCATATGAGGAGACCCTTAGCAGACCCAAGGCCTTTCTGCACCCATGACGATGCCCAATTGGTAACTTCAAAGCATAAATTTGCAAATCGCACCAAAAGTCAAGATTACAATCTTTCAAAAGGCCCGTTGCCTGATTGTATGACAGCCAGGTTGGGATGGCCTGCAACTGCAGAGCTCATCAGGTGGAGAGATATTTGGAGGATTCGTTTCCCTCTTCTTTTGTCTGTTTAAACAATTAAGGCCTGGACATGACAGAGAATTGGACGGGCGTCCACTTCGAGGTCCCTGGCGTAGGATTCCGTGATTAAGTGATGTCTTTTGGAGCTGCTGCCGGTTTAGTTATTTCTTTTGTTTTGGGCTCCAAGGAAAATCTCCACCAGAGCAGATGGTGGGGTAGGCAGGAGTGAAAGGGAGATGAAGGAAAGCAAGAGAGAGGTGACACATTTTCTCCGGGAAACCTCAGAGGACTCATCACGGACTGCTGATCTTCCAACTGCTTTCGAATTTTTTAGTGTTTTTCCTTCATATTGCAACCTTAGAAACTCGCAGCGTTGCACTCCAGTACATCGCGAGTCCAATAATCATGTCAGATATTATCTACGGCTT
Organism: Enteromius treurensis; assembly: GCA_032275025.1. Taxonomy (NCBI): domain Eukaryota; kingdom Metazoa; phylum Chordata; class Actinopteri; order Cypriniformes; family Cyprinidae; genus Enteromius; species Enteromius treurensis. The sequence goes on along the minus strand of JAUCMU010000047.1, from coordinate 10,286,661 downwards.
CTGCTTCCAGAGATGTTTAACTTTATAGATCAGGAAGAGTCGAAATGATTCAGCTGGAAAGAGCCAAACGATGCAAATAATTTTTTTTTTCATTGGTCAATTGGAAAATGGCTTACGTGAAGGTTTGCTTAGCATTTTTAAAATGTGCAGGCACTGCAATAAAATTTTACTTCTTAGGCCATTTTTAAACTTTTTTTGTGCATTTACAACAATCCAAGCTTCTAAAAGGACACAAAAACACTATAAATCTATCACAAGTACTAAATTACTAAATTCTCATATGTACAAATACAATTTAAAGTGATGGACACACATGCACGAATATACTATTATATACCCGGAGAATGCATGTGCTTTGTAACGGATAGGTTTAGGGGTGGGTTAATGTCATCACCGTGAGATCGGTGTAAAAACTCTACACACAGCAATTTTGATTATCAATCAAAACACGCATTTTGACACGCAATTTCATGACGACAGATGCAAAATGACACTGTTAATAGTTTAAAGCCCGCTTTAAAACATAAATAGTTCATAATAAGGTACTTTCACAAATGAGTTTTTTGTTGGAGGACAGACTCAATAATTGTCCCATCCGTTCAGATGTGAATAGTTGGTTGCTGGATTATTGGTTCATTGAGCAACCAAATCAATCTGGTTCATAAGCAATTTAACATTAATTTGAAAAAGATCAGACCCAAAGGAACACTTTTCTGAGAATAAAATGAAACACCTATAATTATTTGGTGGCAATAGCTTTGTGGTCAGCACGTCAACAAATAGTACCATTGCTCTTGGCTCATGGACCTTTTTTGTTCCTCAAAACACCTTTCAGTGATCAGTTCCTAAAAGACCAATTTTTTCCTTCATTTTGAAGAGCATTTTTCCACTAAAAAGAATGGAAAAATTCCATGGATGTTAAAGGTTCTACATAAAACTATCAGTGCCAAAAAGCTAAGAAAAGCAAGTATTTTTGTGTTTTGTAGAGACCCATCTTATGACGACCATGCATATCATAGTTGATATGTATAAGTATGACAATGTATAAGTACTACTTTTTTATTATTTTATTATGCTTTTTTGTCAATTTCAGATTCACTTTTAGGATATTGAAAAGAGTGTCTTCAAAATATAATAGTTTGTGTTCCAGGAATCATAAAATTTTGATGACGTATTTGACAGATTTTTCATTTATTACCTTAAAGCACACCATAAAACATTTGGTTTTACACCCATTGGCATTTACCAATAAATCTGTACTTGCATTTCAGATATGGATGATATAACTCCTGCTTTCTTTGACTCTTTCAGAATCTACTCCCACCGCTTTGTGTAATGAAACCCAGCGCTGTTCTTCATCATACTCTGTATTTCTGGCTCCAGAGGTCTTGTGAAGAATTGTTGTCCACTTCTGGCCTTCACACCAGGCCAGAGAACAGGTGGTGAAGCCATCTCTAGCAGCTTTTCTTTCGTTTTACCTCTCAGCGTACTCGAAAAAGAGCCATGTGGCGTGCAGGGCTGGGTCAACACGGGCACAGGATGGAGAAAGTCTTTCAGGAAATTCCTGCGCAGAACAAAACGTTTGACACAAAGCCTGGTCTTAAAACCGATTGCTACATTTCTCACTCCTTCTCTCCAGCGTTTTCCGTGCCATGTGTTTAATTTTCGCTTTTTTACCTATGAAGAAACCCAATGCCCTTTTTTTTTATCATACCAAAAGGCACTGCTTTGCAAACAGCATTGACCTTTTTACTGGTCCCAAACTTTGCTGTTACTGGAGGCCTTCTTGCTTAAACGATTTGAACACACATAATGGTAATTGACAGCGTATGTTCTTGTTGAGTTGCAATATGGAAACTATTCCTTCTCTCAAATGTAATTTCAAATCGCAGGTGTCCAAATACATGAGAATCTGTGCAGTGTTCCTTCATTCCAGTTGATGGGGTCAAGCGAATAAAGAGGGGGGAAGAATAATGACTGATGCAGTCACTCTGAAATTATTCCAGTGGATTGGAAATATCTGAAAAATCTTGGTCTTGCTAGTCAGAAACCCATTACTAAGTATTCAATTAGGCAAACCAGACCATCACAATTCTAGGCCAATAAATACAGCCCTCAATGTGGACCATTCATGCCACAAAATTCTTTAAAAAAATTTTTTTAATTAAAGTAGGCTTTTTTTATATATCACAAATAAAAAAGGTAAATGTAAAAATTGTAAAAGATACAAAGATATCTAAGATATAAGATATAAACTAAATATAAACTTATATTTGCAAGATAAAATCACAGAAATGCAAAATGTAGACTCACAATTTTGTGAATAAAATGCAAATTTGCAAGAGATTAACCTCTATAATTTGCAGTTACAAGGATTAAACTTAATTCTAAGGAAAAAGTATAAACTCACAATCGCAAATTCTGAGAGGATAAGTCTGAATTGTGAGATATAAACTTGATTACAATTAAAAAGTCACTTGTGATACAAAAAATAAGTATTATTGTGTGATATAAACTTTAAACCATTATGAGAAGAAACAAATAAAATTAAAAAAGGTTATTTGAAAGCCACAAACATAGCAGGGAGCTGGAACTTGGTGCACCAGGTTGCAGCAGCTGGACGTACACCTGGTCGTAAGACTAGGCTAGACGTAAAATGCGCTTAAAGGGTCACAACACCCCCCTGTTTCAGAGGTACTTTTTCACACTTCTGGTTTGAAAAACTTTCTGAAAAGGGGCGTTGTTCACTGGGGGTAAGGGGTGGGGGTAGAGTGNNNNTCGCCCCCCGGACAGTACGCCACATATGCTGAACTTTATCCTTTTTGATTATGAGGAAGCGCGAACTCTTGAATTGTGAGTAAAAAAGGTGAGTTGTGAGTAAATTAGAAATGCAAGATGTAGACTTGAAATGCAACTAAAAATGCAAATGTTTATAGCTCACAATTTCAAGATTAAAACGATTGATTCTAGGAAAAGTAAGAGTTGTGAGATATAAATTCATAATTGTGATTAGATAAATTAAAATTGCAATAGAATTAATCAATAGAACTCAAAATGCATAGAACACAAAATGCAAGTTAACTCACAATTATCTGATTTGTAAGATATAGACTCACAATTTTGATTAAGTCATTTTTTGAGATAAAATCAGACCTGTGAGATATAAAGTCAGTATTGTGAGATGTAAACAAAGCTAGAATTGAAAGCAGCAATAACCTTTACTAGCATAAAAACTGATCTTTTCAGCAGGACACTGTCAAGATTTCAGACATTACTTTGGGCAAGGATGAAAACATGTTAGGAAAAACTATGAAGACAGCTCTTGACCTACATATCAGCTAAATAAATTGAATTAAAGATCATCTTCTAACGTCTGGTGGAAAGATGGTCAGAAGCAATTTTGTTGCACTCGGAAATCAGGTCACCAAATGATCTTTCTGGACATAATCTTCTTTTGTTAGCTGACTACTGAAAGGCAATATTTTATTATTTTGAAAAATAAGCCCTTTTTTGAATCCTTAAGTAAGAAGTCTACAGTAAATCATACATTGACACACCATTAGATTTTGTCAAATACATAAAGCATGTACAGTATCTAGCTAGTGTATATATTTCCCTTACATAAAATGCTAGCTATAGAATTAGCCTTAGCAAAAAGTAAAATGTCAGCCATTTTCATTCAGATGATTTTACATATGTCACTTCCGCCTCTGACATTTGAAGAAACACTCTTGGTGCACAAAGAATATTTATCCATTGATGTTCAGAAAGGCATATGGATGCTAATCCTAGCGCTAGTCTGTTGCGCTATTACTGTAGGTGAAAGAGAGAAGAAAATAAGAGCAGTTTCCCTCATCTTTCCCATGACTAATGTGCTATAGCAGTATGTGATTTGGTTTCAATAAATCACATACTGGATCTATGGAAATCATTTTCGTGTTGAAAAGCAAATAGCATCGTGTCTGTATTTGTGTGTACCGTTTCTCTGCTGGAGGCGACTCTCAAGAAATATTTTGGAAAAATTTTGAGTCTGTCTGTTTTTCTCTCAGGTTGACATGTCTCTCCCTGTGGGTCGAGATTTGACAAATCGCATGAAGGAAATACCCTGATCTTCATAGTGCCGGGATTCCCTGAGTGAGTGAGTTGGATGGAGACGTGACCTGCTTGGAGAAGATGCCTGGCTCCCAAGAAAGCATGTGAGAGAAAGAAAGAGAAGAAACAAGATTAATGGTGCCTGTCTCTGTGTTGATTGGCTGGCTGATTGGTGAGTTGAGTTCATCAAGTTGGTAATGGTAATACCAGTGTCTCTCCTGCTTTCATCTCTTCCAGCTCTCACTTCATTTTGTGTCACTAAGTCCAGATTCTGACCAGGATTTACTTTAGTAGGCATTTGGAATTTTAGAGTGGATGCAAATTTGCCAAGTTACCCTGCATTAAATACATTATCCATTAATCAACCTTCAGCGGTGGTGCAGCACTACTATTATTATTATTGTTATTGTTATCAATACCAACAACAAGAGAATGTACCTTTCATTGTTATCTTAAAGTTTTATTGTTATTTTTAAGTGTTATTATTATTAGTATCGTCCATGGTAAAGAAAAACCTTTTAACAGCAAGGAGGAGAACACGCTCTAGGAGGTATGTACAATAAAGAGAAGACTTCATGGGAACAAATACAACGGCTTCACCACAAGGTGCAAACAAAGGCCTGATTAAACTTCTGAAAAAAAAAAAAAAAAAAAACATCCAAGAAAAGCCAAACCACTTCTGGAAAAGCATTTTTTGGGTAGATGAAATCAAGATCAACCTGTACCAGAATGATGGGAGGGAAGAAGTATGGAGAAGACTTTGAACAGCACATGATGTAAAGCACACAACATCCTTTGTGAAACCTGGTGGAGAAGTGTGATGGCATGAGCATGCATGGCTTCCGGTGGCACTGGGTTACTGGTGTTAAGTGATGATGAGGCTGCCGGGTGAATTCTGAAATGTACAGGGATATACTCTCTACTCAGATTCAGTCAAAAACGGCAAAGTTTATTGGGCGGTGCTTCATAGTACAAATGGACAATGACCCAAAACATACATCAAAAACAAAGCAGGAGTTTTTATGGTAAAAAAAAAAAAGTAGAATATTCTGCAGTTGTTAAGCAAACCTCCTGAGCAGTTATATATAATCCAATTACATTTGATCTCCTAAAAATAGTTGTAATTCCTAAGTTTAAAGTTATATTTTTGTTCAGCCCCCTGAATTCAAGCTTAAAATCTGCACTTCAATTCCATCTTGATTGCTTCATTTTAATTCTATTCTGGTGGCTACAGAGCCGAAATTATGAAAATTGTGTCAGTATCCAAATATAAATGGATCTAACTGTACAATAAATCATTGTACAATAACTGTACAATAAATCATTATCATCATTAAGTATTATATATAGTAATGATGATAACATTTATAACAATATTAATAATAATAATAATTATTATTATTATTATTATTATTATAGCTATGGCAAAGCGTGTTGCTCTAATGAAATCTAAATGTAAAAATTTTCTTGAAATGTATTTTAATAAATTCCAGGATGTAAAATTGCAGTTTAACATCTTGCAGGATTCAATTAAGATTCACAGTAATTATATAAACATATTTGTTTGTGAAGTTTATGTGACTATGGTTACATTTAGAAGACTATAGCGAGGAAATATAATCAAACACTAAGCGAGACACCATGTTTTCCACAGTATTTCTTAAATGACCTTTTTGAATTCAATTCCAAGGTGGATTAACAGAATTTTTGTGGTGCTTATGAGCAAAAAAACATAGTTATTAAAACGTTTGAAGTGTTTATAAAGAACACTCTCACTTCCACTTCAATATTTCCATCTCGGTTTCAGAGCATCTTGTGAACAAAATGCACATGCACATCTGGTTTTAAGTCTTTGAAGAGGAAAAAGAAGAAAACAAATGGATACTACACTCCTCCAAGAAAAAAAAAAGGGGGTGAGGGGTTGGGGGACTGAGAAACTTCACGTCTCAAAACAGGATGGGCTAAATGACAAAACTAGTGAAGGATAGTTCAATGTTATAGACTGAATCTTTCCAGTGCTCATCTATCTTGCTGTTTATAGACCACATGCTACATATTGAAAGCTTCATTCCAATTGGCTGGTTTTCCGTTAAGTCTGGAAGTCAGTGTCAAAGGGTCAATGTTTAACTAGAAGATGTGACTGTTTCTAAATAGCATTGACAATATGCTGATTTGGTTATTGTGTCTACTGTATGTGAATGTATGTCTATATATATATATATACATATATATCCATCTCACCACAGCTGATCGAGGACATTTAGTAACAAGGACACTCATACTCATAAAAAGAGAGCAATTCAGCAGTACTCCAGTGAACCATGAAAATGACCACTGCGTTGACAGTTAGCACGTGTATTCCTCTTCCCCATTAATCTTAAATAGCCAAAAAAAAAACATTTGGTTTGTATGGACAGTTTGGGGTTTAAAGATTAATCAAAATGAATCCTAATTACTTGCAATATTTGTGACTTCACTCATACGATTTTGTACAATTTGTCTAAAACCCTGTTATGGGTAGGTTTAGGGGCGGGGTTACAATTAGGTCATTCGTACAAATTCATAAGGATTGGCATCTAGTAAATTATGTACTATTTAGAAAAAAACTTATGAATTTGTACGAGTAAGGTCATAAAAATTAGTACGAATTAGCCACCTCGTAAAATATGTACAAACTGCCGTGAGATCAGGTTGGTCTATTGCAATAACGGCAAAAAATGGCAAAAATAAATATTTCGCAACTGCACTCGCGTAGCGGCCCAAGTTCAATTCCCATCTCAAGGTAATTTTCCCATCACATTCCCCTCTCTTTACTGTCCTGTCCAAAAAGCCCAGAGATCTAAATTAAATGTACATGTACATCTTGCTTCACACAAAAATCTATTCTGTATCTACAGCTCCACTTAAAATAACCAGAAACTGAGCATTTTCCTGCCAGGTCTTGGTACTTTAGCAGCCCTCGGGCTTGCATTGAGCGAACACATTGCACATGCATAAACTAAAGGCTAAGTTTGCAACCAAAGCGTCGTCAGTAAACCCAAAGCCCCTTTAATAACAAACCAAAGTGTATTTGTGAACGTTCCAGGGTCCTCCCAACACGTGTTGGGACCTAAATTGGACACTGGACTTGTCGCAGGAAGCTTAATTCTTCCTGGCTGCATACTTGCTGACACGCCAGGCACGGACCATGCAGTGGCTACTTTGAATGCAGCTGTGAGAAGATTAAAGTGAGCTGTAAAGTCTGCAGAGAGAGGGAGGGAGAGAGTTGAACGCCTCGCTGTTGAAAACAGCCATGTAAATTTGTGAGGGTGGCCTGCAATCAGTGACTTTTGTAAAATGTATCAAAATTTGCAGAACCTCATCACCCCATTTAAAGTCATCCCATCTTTGTCTTCCTGTAAAGTCTCAGATCCTTAAAATCCCAATCTAGGCTTTAGACCTATTTCCCAACAAGCACTATAGCCATACATACGTCATTCAATTGGCTACACCATTAAGTTGCATAACAGCAACGTTTTTATGTAAAGTTGTGGAAAACTTTGACCAAACAGATTGTTTAGCCATTTGTGCTTATTTGGACACAGTGTATCTGTCTTTAATTCTGTCGTCAACCCCAAACTAACGTTTATATCATTCTATCTCTCTCTTGTATGCTCTCCCCTTCTTTCTTTTGGTTGGAAACCTAATAAAGTCACCGAGAGGCATTTTAAATTTTATAGTCTTTATTTTTTTTCCCTCTAGCTTTGTGGTTTTCTGAGAATGTCCCTGTATTGGGTTTGGCTGGGCAAACTCTACTCTTTTTCTAGCTCTGGAAAAGTATAGTAATGCAGTAAAGCATGTATTGATGTTTATTTTTATAATTTGAGTTGGTGAGATGAGGCAAGTTGAGTGGAGTTTAATGGTGGTCAAATTCCCAGAGTTCCAAGTGTTAACAGACCCACCTGAAGGCCTGTGTTTCATTGTGTTTTCTAGAAATGCAATGAATAAAAATGGTGCTACGACAAAGACAGGACACAGAGGATTAAAAAAGAAACAAAACGTCTGGTTTTTATTATTGTAAAATACATACCGAAGAAAACAAATCCAGAACAACAACAAACAACAGTTTCATCTTACAAACAAATTCCATGAAAATACGGATAAGCCAGAGAAACTCTGCCAAGGGCTTGGCAGGGACAAAACTGTACAAAATATGGGACCCAGACAAGCTCTTCTTGAAGTATTGCGATCTTCAAGACTAATTGAAAGTATTCAGTGGGTTAACACTCAAAAAAGTTATTTTTTTTTATTATTATTTAAACTTGTATCATGTTTCACAAGTTTGAGGGGAAGAACTTTTAATTCTCTCAAAGGTTTCCTGAAAAAATACTCTCTCCATATACATATAAATATATTTGTGCTGTGCAAATTGCAAGTGTAAGGTTGTCCTTACAATCTAGAACCAACAAATATACCAGGACTTACATTTGAAGACTATAGCCGTGGTACAAAGCATCTGAGTGAATTGTAGATGTGTGTGCGCATGTAAAATCAATGATTATGTTCATCCCAAAGCATTGTAAACATAGACGTGTCGTCGTCTTGATTCTGTTGTGTATATTCTAGTGTGGGTAACCTGACTTCTTAAGCCAGTACAATGTGTTTGTAAAAGCAACGTAGCGAAGAGTCCCAGCTATACATATCATCTGACATATCAGAGACCTAAACTAATACAGCTGCCTCTGGTGGTAGACAAAAGCCCAGGCTGTCTTTAAAGCGCTTAATAAAAGCCTGGCCCTTTCTCACTGGAAGAAAGCCAGTGAAGAAACCACAAACTTTGATAAATAATATTACACAAAATATCAAAATAGTTTCAGGGAGCCAGCTTCCCAATATTTAAACAAGTATTTTTACCTTTCTTTTGTTATGTTATGTTCACCACTTCAATGTATCTGAAGTGTTTTTCTCATAATTATTTTTATTATTATTACTTTGTTCTAGTTACTGTATGATAAATAACAAGACGAGGCACTGTTTTGCTATTACATGTCACAAATGCACTCAAAAGTATTCCCTGACTCTTTGATCCTGTACACTATTATACATGGTATGAACTTTGGTGACGTAGGCTGAGGAGTGACTGAACTCGCCATCATTGGTAGGGGGTAACAGTAAAAAACAAAAAAGCCTGTCATGTGACTTTAGCAGGCATCAACCCCAACCAATGAGAGTTATTCTTTCGGGTTCCTTGCGGACCATTGCTCTGGTCCTACCACTTCCCTGGGATTGGCGTACCACATTCGTACCATGCGACGTAGGTGACATGGGAGTTTCCGCCTATCTGGCCAAAGTGTACTGGCTCTTGTCTCATTGCTCTGTAGAAGCCTGAAAATCATCAAGAAAAGCATTAGCATCGTTTACTCACTCCTTTCTCAACACAGTTTTGAAAAATGTACAGGTTGCTTTTTTTTCCATGCAATTAGTTCAAATGGGAACTGGTGATTTCAAGCTTCAAAAAGGATTCAAAGGTAAAAATTGAATGAAAGTTGTGATTTATATGTCTATCACACGATAAGATTTGTGTGAATAACCAAAAAATGTATCATTTGGAATAGTTTTGTAAACTGGTTCTCATACTGGGTTTGGAACACAGAGAAGGTGAGTACATAATGGGATTTCTTGCATTTGCATTTCTTAACTAAAAGCACAGTGACATCATATTTGTTTTTTTTTTTGTTGAAATACCTGGCCTGGTTGGTAGCTGGTCTGCAGGAAGCTGAGTGCCCGTTCTTCCATCCAGGAACGAGTCCACAAACTGGCAGTGGTCTTCACCATGACCCGTCTGGTCTCCAATATTGTAGAATTTACCTGAAGGGAAAAGAAAGAAAAGAGCTGCCAATTTGTATTCTTCTCTAGCACAAATAACCCAATGCATGCATCGGTTTTCCAAAGACTGACCGGTGAGGGAGTCGCTCAGGTAGATCTTGTATCGTAGTGAGTTGCAGAGTTGGATGCCAACAAATTTGCGGTACCACGTCCTCTTGACATACTGCTTCCCGTTGCATTCAGAATAGGAGTCAGTTTTGAAGGGGAACTGGGTCCAAATGGCATCTTTACCTGAACGGCATGCCGAGAAAAACCCAAGATGTTATTTTACGAACTGACAAGGCCAGATATTATCTTCTGGCACAGACTGTGCAAAACATTGTTTCGTTCAGTGGTTGTCTGAAAAGATTGCCGGAGTACAGACCCCATTTTTTTTTATACATGTGTTCGCAAAGGGCTGCTGGACATTAAGAGCTAAGGGGCTGCTCCATTAGTCTCTGTTTCCATTGGCTCCTGTCATAAGCTTGTCTTACTATTGGCTAACTTGCTCCTCAATATCCATTGTTCCATTACTCTGTCAATTTCGACTGGAATAGACAATCCACTGGATTGGAGAGGAGATGGATATTAAACTAGCCCATTCTTGCAGCTCAATGAGTGCAAGAAAGTGCAGAGGTCCTTATTTGAGAGCAAGGATGGAGGAGGATGGTGTTATCCATTTTACACTCTTGGGTAAATGTTTTGTCTGGCTGAGAACTTAGTATGGAAGAAGTGAACTCATAGGAAGTCTCCAAAGCTCATTTACCCGTTCTTTTTCTGACTTTTCTCTACTAGAGCTGCTCATTACATTATCCATTTATTCAACAGATAGGAATTTGTCACCTGAGAAAAATAGTGTGCAAAGAAGAAACATGTACCTGAGACGTTCTCGCTTACTCGTGGATCCGCTGCAAGAGAAAACAGAATGAGAATGAAGAGAAATCAGAAATTATGGTTTTATTTTAAAGCCACCTGGTCGTAGAGACAATCAAAATGATCTGTAGACCATAGGAAAGTTACTGACACAAATCGGCCAACTCTGCATTCGCTATCCATGGGTGGGCAGAGTGCCTTAAGAGCAAAAAAATAAAAAAATGAAAAAAGTACAATAAATTCCAACAAGCAGAAAATACTGTGCTTTTCCAGTGGATTTTGAATCTCCCTTATGAAGAGAGATCAGCTGGCATGAACTAACCTGCTGGATCTGCCAAAGCTATAGGGGAGAGATTGAGCCTTAAGGGCTTTGGCGGTAAAATTGCATCATTCAGTTTTCCTCTATTTATTTCCTGTCATCACACATATGGACTCTCTTTCTTTCCTAGTTGCTTTTACCCTGCTTTCCATTCTGTTGCTAGTGTCTTTCTTTATGCAGACCAGACGAGGTTTAAAACTAAAGCCGCCTCCCATAAAACATGTAGATGATATGGCTCTTTATTTGTTCCTTTTTTATGGTATGTAGTTAGTGAGCTTGTAAGACAGGAAAAACTTGGCTGTGTGACAAGCACTCCAGGGGTTCATCTGCAAGCAGTGATATAGGGCCAAACGTTACAACAGTATGAAGACATGCTGGAGTCATTATGTTAACGACAAACAACTCATTACATATATCTCTAAGAGATAAAGGAGAGGCCACAAATTGTGCTGACTTGCATAGACAGCATGCAAACCCATGGCAAAGCAATGTGAAGTGATTCCCTGGGGATTTATGCATTTTATGCCTAATGTATGACTTGTATGAAAAAAAAAAATACATATTTTATGTTAATATTGGGATTTGGTTGGGATGAGAGACTATAGGAATCACTCATGGTTAAACTATGGCTGAAATAAACAAATTCAGATAGCTCCGGGACATCTCTTCCACATTAAAATGGCATATATTTTAAAGTATGTTTATGACAAGATAAGTCCAAGATTAAATTCTTATTTTAGTTTAAAACACATGCTAAAAAAGTCACTTTTTGTAGTCATGGATTTGTTTAAAAAGCTTTTATACCATTTTAAGAAATTTGCTGAAGAAAAAAATAGCCTTTTTTACACCTTAATCAATGTATAGTGCATCACACCATATGCCTTTGATTTGGGGGACCAATGTTTCACAGTAAAGAAAAATGCATTACCAGATTCTGTGTTGAAGGTCACCGGTTCGCTCAGTGGGCCTTCACCGAGTTCATTTTTAGGCTTCACCTTGAATTCATAACTGTAAGGTAAGACAAAGACAGGTGATGGAAAATTAAGTTTTTGCTTTGATCCACATAAAACCTTTAGATATATTCAATTTGACATCTAATGTTATACTCCTGACACAGCAGGCAGTCCTCTTAATTTAAAATGATTAAAAAAGAATTTCTGTATTGGAAACCTGGTGGGTTGTTGTCAAATTCCAAGCAAATTGAGGTTCTTATTTCCTGTCTTCTGAGCCCTGACACTTGATATATTTATTCTGCAGAGTCTGAAGACTTAAAGTCTGTGGCCCCCCTTTAATGGATCCTCCATGTGTGATGTAGAGACATTACCAAGGCCCACGTGCCTCGAGATGTAGTCCATAGGAAGCACTGGTTTATATTGTGTCACTAGATCTTCAGCCTATATTCAGCCTCATTAAAAAGCTAGCAAGCGTGGCAGCTCCCCTACAGCCAGACCACAGAGCACACGTCCAACACCTTGTCCAGACCCCAGGATGCATGTAAGCCCTAACACCCCTGGTATTTGACACCCACATTAACTGAAATACATCTATCAAATTCAGCAGGGTTCCTTAAATAGAGAGGTTGGAGTTCTGCCTTGAGGCTGTACCTGCTTTCTGGTTTAAGGTTCTCCACAGCTGTATGAGTCTGGTTGGTGGTCAGAATAGAAACCTGTTCACCATCAGGACCTTTAGTTGTTGAGATAACCTCATATTCTTCAAAAAAGGCAGATGGAAAGGAAATGGATTAGGGATTGATTGATTGAAGTTGAGAGCTAGTATTGACTGACTAAAGTTGAAGGTTAACATAAGAGTGTTTGACTAACTCAAATTTCAGGGTTAGAAGGTTGGGGGATTCCTTAAAGTAGTGTTTAGCTGATTAAATTTGATTAAGGGTTAGTGTTCGCCCAATCCAAGTTGAGAATGAGTGATTTACTTACTCAGTGTAGAAGATTAGTGTTTGCTTGTTCAGAGTGATCAGCATTGAGAGTTAGTTTTTCAGTGACTTGAAGCAGCGTTTGACCGATCAGTGTTGAGAATGAGTGTTTTACTGATTCAATGTATATGGCTAGCGTTTAATCAGTAAAATAGAGAGTTCGTGATTGTCCGGTTGAACTTGAGAATTAGTGTTTGACTCAAAATAGGGTTTGATTGAACAAAGTAAAGAGTTGGTGTTTGACTGATTAAAAGTTGCGAGTTAGTATTTGAGTGACTCAAAGTAGTGAGTATCTGTTTGATTGATCAAAATACAGGGTTAGTTTTTAAGCGAATTAATCCAAGGTTATTGTTTGACTGATCAAAGTTGACCAGGGTATTTGACTGATCAAAGAGGGTTAGGATGTGTTTGAGTCATTACCTAAACCTTAACTTTGATTCATCAAAGGCAAGTTTTAAATTAATTTTAACACCAAAATATATTACCCATTATATTCCTTAGATACAGTACAAATGGGTATAAACCAATAGGGTTATTTTTTCTTTGACAATCCATCCCTTAATCCTACCTGTCGTTTCATTATCTGTTTTCTCCCAATCAAGAATAATGAAGGAGGGACATCCTTCCACAGTTACAACAGTAAGGTTGGATGGGGGTGTTTTTGGAGGGTTGGTGACATTTTGTTCTCCAGCTTCCTCCCCAGGGAAGTAACTCAGAGAGGTGGTGATGGAGCAGGGTTCGTCTGGCTTCTTATCTGTCTTGTAGACCACATGTGGAGCTGGACAACAACACATTTGTCTTTTAAATTCAGATTCTTTTTTGCTTTGTCTAGAAACTCAAATTTCAATCATTGAGAGTACTCGGTAGAGTAGTTTCTATTACCAATGTAGCGTTCTTTGCCCATGGCATCGACTTTAGAAGCAGGAACAGAGCTGAATACTGAAGAGTTCTCCCATGTCTCAAATCGAGGTGCTAGGACATCAAACATTAACTATAGTTACGCACCATAGACTCAAAAGATGTTTAGCCTTCATCAGAACATTTGAGATGAAAGTATCAAAAAAGTACCATGGGACAAAACAGTCCATGAAGACAAACCTGTCACAGTAGGAGAAGATGTTGTCTTTGGTTTGGATGGTTTTGCTGTCACAGGTGGCAGCTTGGGTTTCAAGATGGAATCTTTGTCCTGACTCAGGCCTGTTATCTTGTCTGATGTTTGCATAAACAAGTGAATACACAATGTTTTAAACATAGCATCTTACAATGCCATTTAAAAATATGTCAAAAGGCATTTTTGATTCACATGTTTGTGGTTTTAATTTAGAAGATTTTGGGGGTTCCAAAAAAGTATTTTGTCTTTTAAGTTTAATTGACATTTTACCCACCTATTCCTCCAGGTTTGCCAACAAGATTAGGCTTTTTTGCTGGGATGTTATGGCGTGCAGTTGAAGAACCTGTAATGATGGAAGCAAAAGTCATGAAGTAAAATCCAGCCAAATTCAAATATCTTACTCTCCCATTTCCTTCATCTGTTTCCACTATGAACTAACAAGCAAGCGGTGAGACAGAAATGGCACCAAAAGCTCCACAACAGGTCAAAAGTAGCCCTTCCCTCTAATCACCATTCAAACTCATAATATTCACATATCTTCATTATGTTCTCTTATGATTTTATGAAAAACAGTGGAACACATCACTAATAGCCTCAGTTTGGTTGAACTGCTTTCAAATTTTAGTGAAAAACCTAAAACGCGTCCCTTGATTTCTGTTTTAGAGTCATGTTACTGTATATATCAAACTCTAACAGCAGAAAGCTGTTAACTCAGAATATATGAATTCAAAATACGGAACACAAGATGAAATGCCCTCATTCTGAACCACAATGTGGTCAAACATTAAATCTCTTAAGATGAAAATACGGCTTTTCAAATCTTTCTCCTATTCGATGTAGATTGGAGCATCTGATACTCCAAATAATAAAATTGAGCATAATGCTTGTTTACTTTAAGAACCTTCAATTTGGATGCTTTGCTAAATGAGAGTAGCAAATTGAGAGGTCAAACTCGCTTGTTAAGTTAACGGCAAATTGAATTCCCTGTTTTCTTTCTGATTGCATGGATGAAGTCTAAACATTGGCACTTCAACTGCCTTTCAAGCCTGCGGTTTTCAGTGCCATCTTGCAGTCCAGCCAAAAGCAAACAGGCGAGAGCATGTGGACTCTTCCCAGGAAAACTTATTCAATTTACATCCGAGGCACCAGTTGTGAAACCCTCAGTTCATCACAGGGCAATCAGAAGGATCTCAGCTCCCTAAACCCTGTTGTACGAGTAAAAACTTCAAAACTGGGTGGTGATAAAGCCATATTTTGCTGAAAATAAATCTAAGGACCAGATGTCATGCTTTTGCAGGGGGAAAGTAATTTCCAGAGAGCTAGCCGAGATTTTTGGTGGTGATGCCCAATGTTTTGGTTGATCTAAAACTGCTGTGGTTAGACAATTTCAGGCAGTCACTGTCAAACAAATCTGCCGTAGGTCCTCTCTTCAATGAAAGCCACCAACCAGTCACGGTCTGCTTAGATCTCTAGCTTTTAGTCAGTAGAGGAGAATTCATGCCAACAATTTGTGCTAATTTTGTTGTATTCCACTGTTTTTGCACAAACTGTAAGCAATAAGATGTGCGAATCATTTTGCAAAACTTATTTTGTCCATAATTGTTTTTTTTTTTTTTTTTAGCTTTTCTACTGATCATGGCAGCAGTAACTTATCAAACAATAGTGAATACTTTTTTTTTTTTCATGTTTTTGTTGAGCACTAAATAAATGCTGTTGTGGAATTGCTGTTAGTGGAACTCTTTTCATGGTATAATCCTAAAGCAAGTCTTGGTGAGCTGCCCTCCAACATCTTTTCCCATGTTAACTAAATAACAGTAACGTGAATTAATATCTCATGGACAAATACCACAATTTTATAATATTTTATAATCAGCCTGTTTTTGTTTCTGCTACACAGATAAACAATATGGCAGACTGAAAAAGACCTCATACCACATGGAAGCTCGTGACTACAATAAAGCATGCAAGTGTCATGCACACAATGAACTGTAACCATAAGCAGCTACAGTCCTCTGCAGAAATTTCAAACGTTATTGCTGAAATGCACAAATAAAAGAGCCACAGAATGTTACTAGACAGTTTAGGACATTGCGGTGGGTTTCTGTGTCCTCCAAAAGACATGTTTTTCTCTTGAAAATAAATGTCCTACATTACACCACAAAGCTCGCGGCAGCATGAGATCTGCAGAAGCTTGCAAAACGACAACAAATGTCAAAGACAACATTGCGAGCAAATGGGTTGACTGGTGAATGAATGGACGGATGGATGGACAGACACGAGTTTACAGGAGATTATGGATGGGAAGACACCAACATGGGCACATGGGCTGCGTCACAAACAGACTTTCTGCAGGTTAATGATGGCTAACACAGACAGAGGACGAGTTGGCTCTGTTTACCCATTCTTGCTCTGGACCATATGGCTGGTTTGGGGAGAGAAAGTCCCTTATGGTGTTCACCGTTAGCTGTTGAAGGGGAAAAGAGTGGGTGTTATGGAGAAAAGAAAGACTAAGGTATTGTTCATCATATTGTTGTTTTGCTGAGGTGCGCAGCAGCTGAAGACAACTGGGGTTTTACATAAAGAGTTATAGGCTGCCGCTCAACTGCCTGAGGGGAAAAGAAGCCTTTCAAGATCAGATTAGTGGAAATGTTGGCAGTCTGCGTGCCCATCAGGCTAAATCGCACATACTTCACTGACTGTTAAACTGTCAGGTGTGACAGAGTATGATGGCCGGTTTGCACACACATCACATGTTGCAAAGGAGAAAATTTGGCTCTTGAAGAAAAACTGCCCCAAGAGAACTGCAACCAAAATAACTTAGCTGACATGGAAGAATAAATAGCTGACAGGGAAGAAAAAGAGTGGGGAAATGGTTTTCTCAAGTATTTTTTTGCTGATATTGATTTCCAGTAAAAAATGTATTAAAATAAAAATAACAATATACATAAAATAAATAACCTTGAATTCTGTACAGTACTTTAACAAAATTTAGTGGGGTTTAAAATTTCAGAAAAAAACCCTGAAGACAAGCTAATTAAATTTTGGTAACACTTTATAATAACGTCCAGTTGTAAGGCATTTATAAGTGATTAGTTAATGATGAACTAATCATTTACAAAA
>JAUCMU010000047.1:10253859-10264090 GCA_032275025.1 Enteromius treurensis | reverse complement strand
ATATTTTTGTCTCAGAATGAAAATATGGTTTGAAATAAATTATGGCAACATCAGAGAAATTCTAAAAGCTGTGCATGGCATGTGATTTTCCCTGTTAAAATAGCACTACATACCAAAGTCTTGACAATGGGTCGACTGGGCTTGTAGGTTATCTGCATGTTTTTGTCTGGAAACAAAACGGTATGATCATCTTTCAGTTCCTCTGCTGAAATAACTGTGAGTCGATGTTTGACGGGTATATGTTACCTCCCATGTTGGTGTTGTGGATCACTGGTTTGCTCCACATCCCACTACGGTCATCTTTGTTGGATCGGACGCCAAATTCGTAGGGTGTGTTGGGCTTGAGATTGTCGATGACGGTATCAGATGTGGGGCAGGTCTGGTAGATCCACTTCCTGTTTCTTTCTCTATAGCGAATGGTGTAATGCCTGATTCAAAAATACATCGGTTATTTAAGTATCCAGTAGACAAACAGTTCAAGAGTGATTTATACACTGTAGCTTTGGCATCAAATGATAATGCTGTCCCGCAGTTTCAACTGGATTTTAATCACCATAGCTATGGTCAGGTTTTAAACAGTAGGACTTATGTTTGGTGTATTAAGAGCATCGACTTTAGATCCCAACTGTTTTGGTCCAGGTCAACATTTCCAATGGTCTTTCCAAAAGTCTCCCCTTAACAGAGAAAAAACGTTCACATACTTTTGTATATGAAAACCAGAGCGAGTTAGGGAGGCTGAGAGTACTGTATGTCAGTGCGTCCCAACAGTGCCTGTATGCTCGAAAAGCATTTAAACATGTACTGTAGACACACAGCACACCTGCAGTGGCAGGGATCCATATCCCACACATTTTTTTCCCCCTCTGTATAGAAAAACATTGCCCTCATTGAATGAGTCTCCGTTACGCAACATAAATCCAGTCTCCCTTCAGTTCAGTGAGAACATTGGATAAAACCCTGCACTGCATTGTAAGGCTTCTGAGGACGAGACCCCTAAATACTGGAGAAAGGGAGCCATGATATTTCATTATCTTTCCCCCCCATGTTTTTCAGGTTAAATGTTCCCTAAATACAGAGTGAAGTAAATTAAGTCTTCCTCTGGGATTTAGGGCACTCATATGGAACATGTTGGTGGAGTGAAAAGTGAAATCCAGATGTTCTGTGTGTAACTCACCCATCCTCCAAGCAGTCGTTCATGATGTTTCCTTCATAGGGTGTCTTTAAGTAGGTTCCCCAGGACAGAAGCACAGATGTCGGCGTGACCGAATCAATCACCAGATGAAGAGGTTTGTCCAGGTTTACCTTACCTGTTTCAATCCCAGATTAATTCAATGTTACTAGAAGCTAATGCTAACTGAAGGTCTTCAAAGGTGTCTAGTGGTTCAATAGCACATCTGTTGCATATTTTCCACTAAATATACCCTGTCATGGACTATTTCGACTTTTAATCCATTGCCAATACATTTCTTTTTTTAAATGTATTTTGCATGCTACCTGTGCAGTGCTTCTTCACATCATTGGTTGGGATTGGCTGAACAGCTATTAGGTACTTGGGCTCAGCATCTGTGAAAGTAAACATCTCGAGTTATTCAAGGCTTCAAAGAAAATCATAAAAAGGGCAATTTCATGGTTCAATTTAAGTGAACTTCCAACGAACATGAAGGAAACAACCAAAAACAAGAAAAGAAATGTAAAGGGTACAACACACATCAACAAAAGGTTGACCCCTGTCAACAAGTCTCTTAAAATCTGATAATTTTACCTTTTATGAAAGAGGTTCCCAATCCTGGCCATGGAGAATGCCCAAGACTGCATATTTTAGATTTCTCTTTAAACACACCAGATTTATTTGATCAGCTCATTAGTAAAGATTCCAAGACTTCAGACGTGTTGGTTAGATAAGAAAGACATAAAAAATGTGCAGTGTTGGGGGTTCTCCAGGACCAAGACTGGGAACCACTGTTTTATGACATGGCAAAGTTAGTTTAGGTTGTATAAATAGATTTTGACTTTGACAAATATATTTACAATCTATTTAAGATACTAAAATAGGAAGAAAATGTTTTATTGTTATACCGCAATTAATTTAATGTAACATTTGGTTTAAAATGGTGTAAAAGTTGTGTGATCTAAGCTATTTTAATGGCCTTTTTTGCATCCAGAACACTTATGTGTCACGGACTCACAATTTAGAAAAATGCTGGTAGACTTTTGTTTAGTAAAATGTCTTGAGCTGTTTAACATGAAGCTTTTCACACAGTTTATAGCTCTGTGATGACAAAGGTTTGCTAAACATCCGTGTTTCCACTGTAACAGAATTAAGCTGCACATTTGCCAAAATTTGATTTGTTGGGGTGATAAGTTTGTTATTTGAATACATACACAGGAAACTCATTTAGAAAAAAGAAAAAAAAAAAAAAAAAAAACTTTAGACTGATACAAAATGGGTCATTACCAAAGTCCACAACAATCTGGACAGTTATGAGTGTATGTGTGTGTGGCATGTCCAGTTGGGAAGAAGCCAATAGCTGCTTTCGCCTTTCGACCATCTGCTGTGCACGTGTATCATATTGAAATCTCAGCACACACTGTAAATTCAAGTGAAATGATCCTTCAGCCTGCAGCCAATATTGAATAATGATGTGACTGTGTTTTCCTGTGTCGAATTGCGTAGGTGAAGAAGCCAAAAACTCAGAGGCCCTTCCTTTTGGAACAAACAATGCTTTGTTTGCAAGCTTCTGGAGAACCATGGAATCATCAATGTGAAATTATTTTTATGCTCGCGTCAGGGCTTTCCATCGGGCTGACTTGAAGGTTGAGACCTTGTCCACTATGATCTTAAATGATGATTGCCGTTAATGCTAGTGACCAGAATTGCATTTTCTAGCTATTAGAACTGCTGAAACGATAATTGTCGTCATGGCATAGCTGTTATCTGATGTATCTTTTTATGTTATGGCTGATTACTAATAAATGGTCAATATAACAACTTTATGCAAAGATGAAAATTATTTTCATTTTATAGCCGATAAACCGATAATATGAGATACATTTTCTATAAGTCCATAAAATGTTTCCAATTTTGTTGATTTATAAAAGTACAGTGTTTTAAAAATATAATTATTATAATTTAAAAGTGTTGAATGCATTTGAACATAATATAACGTAAAAATAAGAGACATGGGCATGAACAATTAACTATACAATATCGGCTGATACAAAAAAAAAACATCAATCAATAACCAATATAGTATCAATAAATCTACAAGTAACTTCACTCTGTTATTTCAGCACCTGGCGTGGACCAATTTTGTACAAATTAACATTAGCTTGAGGGGTACCCATGACCTGACCTTAACCTTCTAAGAGTGAACTTTGGGGTTGTAGCTCCTGGGACAGTGATGATGAATGAACAACAGGATGTTATTTTACAGGAAAAAAAAAAAAATGTGGTTAGTGTTGCTTGGATAAATTCGTGAACTTTTTACCTTGTCAGGCATGATGTGTGGCTTTTTGGTGATGACAAATACTGTGGTTACCAGACATTTAACAAATAGAATTCATTTGGGGTTCCATTACACTTTATGTTTTCAAATAATGGAAGAGTTGGCGCAAACATAGGTGTGCAAATCAAGACGGTGGTTTCGATGGGTCAAGGAATCAGCGTTTGTGGTTACCCTTCCATTCCCGTGCTAACCCACAAAACAACATTAGTGATTGTTTTGTGGGCTTCCTTCGAGCTCTTAAGTGAAACAACGGCTGCCTGTGGTTAAATTTGAACTTACCAATTTCAGTCTCATAGGGTTCCCCGTTTTCTGGAAGTTGAATGAACTGCTTGGAGAACATGCTGGAACCGTAGCCTAAGATGTAGCCTTCAAGTTTGACATCAGGGTTGGGTCGAACGAACTTCAGAACTATGGTATCCCCGGTGGCGTTGATTCGAACCTTCATATTCTGTCTTCTTACTGCGAAAAGGAAAATATAGTGTTTGAAATAAGTTTAATTGGCTTTAGAAACAGCACTGCAGCTCTTCAAATGTTCTGCGTTTCTATGTTTGACATCCAATGGCAGTAAAGAGGAACTGCACACAAAGAGTGACTTTCGGAACACCGCAATGAATAAATGATTAATTACTTAAAGAGTAAAGAGTAAAGAGTAAGACTTTATGTTTCCCATGTGTTGGATGGGGTTTGTGAATTTATGGGGTTTATTGATTTATGAGGCCAAAGGGGAACTGAGGAGTGCTCTTTTGAGGAGCACAAAAGTGTGTGCCATGAAAATCTTTGACGAGGTAAATCAAGGACAATGGCTTTCACAGTTGAGCTCCTCATCACTTCCCTCAAAGCACAGTATCATATGGACCTCCAATATTACACCCTAGTTACGCAGCATTACATTTAGAGGAATTATGAGCCTTTGAGGCTTTGTACAGTTTTGGGTTTTTGACATAGACACATTTAAAGTGATCTGATCATTATCTTTTCAATCATGTGCCAAGTAATTAATTATAAATTACCTCCTTTTATACCAGCGTCGTCTTTCACTGCCATTTCATTGGATAATTTGCAGCATGGAAAATGTCTCGAGTCAGTTTCAGGCCCATTCTAAATCCAATAAGCCACCAGGCTGAACTGAGATTTTTCCGCTTCCACCTTTTTCCCATCAATCAGAACTGTTTAACGATTACGTTGAGTTAAAGAGGCCACGAAATGTCCTCCTTAAACTGATTTAAACTGGTTGGTCTGGGCTTTTGAAAAGTGATGTGCGTATTTAACTTTATAAATAATTGCAAGCATGGCAGGTAAAGCTCACTGCCCCTATCTGTCAAAGTCATGACCGAGCACCACTTTAACCAAAGCTCTCATTTATGAGGCTTATTAAATGGACAGGTTACCCAAAGATGAATATTCTGTCATTATATACTCAGCGAGCTAAAATCATTTGATGCCTTCAGAGAAAAATATCTGATATTTAAAAAAATCTTCCAAGCAGTAACAGTTCCCATTGACCAGCTAAAAAGCACCATAAAAGATGTTCACACAGCTTTGTATTACAAAGTCAAGTCTTTTAGTGAGCTTATACATAAAGAATCCTGTGAATGGATCATTGAGTCAATGAGTTGAACATATTATTCTTTAAAGACCATTCTTTAGATGGACAAGAGCATTCACAAACAACTCAGACTGACTTGTGAACTGGAACAACCAGTGCACTGAAAATAACAGACTCAGTAAAAATAATAACATAAACATTCATAAATTGATCAAGTTATTCAGTTCAACTCAACTGATTCATTTACAGCGACTCATCAGAGGTGAGCAGTTGTTTTTGGATGTTAATGATCACTACTTGACAAAGAGCTGCATGAAGATTCTTATTGCATGCTATTACTTTTTGTATTTTATGAACAAATAGCAGCATGCGGGTCTGAAAAGACATGAAGGTGAGAAAATAATGCCAGAATTTTATTTCTGAATGGTCTATGGAGGCGCCTTTCAAATCACCCTACAGACGTGGAAAGCCGACAGACTAATTCAGTAACTCGTCTTCTTAATCTTTTGAAAACAGTTAAACAAACAGAGAAGAGGAAGCATGTGTGGTCAGGGAAGCTGCTGGATTTGTACAAGGGAGAAAATACAAACCACTAAATCACAGGGATCATTGTAAAATAAACTCCTCAGTGAAAAGCACTTGAAAATGAACTCTACTTTAGGTGTTCCCTACCATTACAACAATGCACCGTATCACTTTGATTAGGTATAATTAACAGCCAGGCACAGTCTTGTTTCTTCCTCTATTCATTCAGATGTCTTTCTCAATTTCTAAACCATGTCAGTGTAGTTTTAGACTAGGGTAAAGGTTTTGAGTCATGGATAGACCTGAGACTTGTGGTGTTATTGGTTTACCTGTTCTCACCAGCTTGTCACAACAAATGCTTTAAAAGCTGTAGCTGAGGGATTTTTTCCATTCCCAACATTTAATAGTTTTGCATCTGACAAGTATTGTAAAAAGCCGCTTTGGGGTTACAAGAGTTTTACCATTCCAGTCGAAGAGGTTCTGGACAATGGTTTGATATCTGAGGTCAAGGGCAAGGAAAACCATGCTGGTGAAATCTGGTGTTTATATATATATATATATATATATACATTTATATTTTTAGATAATTAATTGTTTTATTTGTCTTATATTCTTATTTAAGTGCCCAATTGTAAATCATTACCCAATTGTAAATAATTTCTCATATTACATTTCAACTTCGAAAGAAAAAACATGTCCTATCCCTAAAGGATTCAATAACTCAAGGAATGATATAATTTTAGCCAAGTCACGTTTTGCAATTCACTTTGCAAAGTAAATAAAATTATCAGTTAATTATTAGATTGTACATGGATGAAAATGATATGAATCCATAGAATCAACGATTCTTTTCTGTGTCTTTGAATCCAAAGAGTTTGATGTTATACCTTAAAAATACAGAAACGCACGGGTGGGCAAATAGCTAAGATATGGAAGGGGAAGCAAAAGGGGAAGGTATATCTCATTTGACACCACTGACAAGCGTAATCATGCATGCTCTTTCCTGGCGCTGATGTTGAATGATTTCCAGACTCAGAATGATCAGCCCCCATCCAAAGCCCTGCCCCAAGCTGTGTTCTGTCAGATACGGTTAGTTTTTAGCTTGTGCATGAATACAGTCCAGTTTTTCATCGGACGTCTGGCACTTGTTCCACTTGAAACATAATTTACAAACACACTGATTTTCAGAAGGGTCAGTTTGATTCATAGCATTCCTCCTGGACAGAAGCCATGCTACACAAGTTGCTTGCCAAGTCTGCATTTTAAAATCAGTTCCCTTTCATCAAATCAAACAACTTCTTTCAGTTGTTTTTTTCATCATGTTCATAACTTTAAATAAGCTTCAAATTAACCTAAAAAGTAACTATTCTCATCTACTCCTAATCTATATGACTTACAGATTTATAAAAAGTAGAAACTCCAGGTTCTTACGCACCATATTACAGGACAAACATGACCCAAATATCCAAGGAGCTTATTTAAAAAATGGCACTAAACTTCAGAAGAAGCAAATCACCTGGGGGCGTGAAAGGAGTGTAAATCTACTGTTTTCCCAGACTTCAGCAAATCATTCGTCTTTCAGGCACATTTACAACAGTTCTGATCTCTGCACTCAACAGCTGCTCTCTCCCCCCCCCACCCCCCCAATTCCTTTCATCCTCTTTGTCTTGTTCTGACTTTTCTGAGTTGCTAGCTAAGACGCATTTTGATACCGCAACCAGTATTAGTAGATTGTAGCCAAACCTTGATTGCTTACACCACTCCCAAGCACATTCTCATTTGAAATGCAATGTTTTTTCCCCCCAGATCGGTTCTCAAGGTGCATTGTGAACCTCCAGCGCTTGCTTTTACAGTACAGCTGCCTGCACATGACTTGTTAAGTCGTCTTTGCCCCACGGCAAGTTGAAGTACCGTAACAAGTAGAAGCTATGTCTGAGCCAGGCAAACATGCAGACATGTTGTTTCCTTTTAAGGTGTCAATTATCATTCAAGTTCATCCATGCAAAAAAAAAAAAAACCCCAAAAAAAAAAAACATCTAAAACCAACCTAAGAGTGTTTGCTGGTTTTAACTGGTTTAGGTGGTCTAGAAGGCTTATCTTACCTTATATAGCTCTTTTGTGGAAGTGGAACTAGCTAAAAAGTGCCCAAAACCACTCTAAAACCAGCAAACCAGACCAGCCTGACAAGATAAGTGTGTTTCTATTCAGCAGGGATGAGATGATGCATTTTCAGTGTGTCTTCACACTTGCTGAACCTCAGCCCCACCCGGTAATTTAAACGCTGTCTTTTTGTCCTGTCAACATCCATAAGGAAACGAAGTTGGCCAAGGAAATATAAACACAGAGCGCTGCTGGACTGATTGACTAGCTGTGCTGAATGACGCTTGGTACAAGAGACAAGGCACTGAGCCAGCACAGACATTTCTCCCCTTAGGAGATGGAGGTGGTTTTTAATAGCTGATAAACGAGCGCTGATAGTGAACCGAGAGCTTGTATTACTAATGCTGTAGCTAATCTGAGCACTCAGACACGCTGGGAGCTAGAGATCTTGCAAAGATATACACAATACTATGCACATATGCCTCTGGCACTGAAGAGCCTGGTGCTGGAATATATGTAGATTCAAACAAAATGCACTATGAATAGGATGCTATGGTGCAATGTATAGAATACACACAATCAAGAACCATCATGAAATATATGCACACACATACACATGCACACACACACAAAAAAATTATTTTGGCCAGCTGCACACACCATGAGGTAACCATTATCTCTCTACTGTTGCACATTTTAGCCTATTAAAATTAAATGTCATCTTGCAACTGGTAAAGACAAAAAAAAAAAAAAAGCCTGGCTGGTTTCTGAAGTTGGATTCTGGACAATGGCAGACAAATTGCACACGCCTATTTTTCCAGCACCTTTCAAATTTAAGCTTCATTTTTTTCCCCCCTTGCAAAGTTTGGCTTCACCCGCAGCTATAATCATGCTGCATATGATTCCCCTAATAGTCTGCTCAACGCACTCCCAAATGCACCTGCAAGTGAAAAATGCATTGCATGTTCTTAAAAATGAATGAAAATTACCGGTTCAGGGCATCTTGCAATGCAAATGCAACAGGTCAATCATAATGAACCCTGTCCAAGTCAAAATTCAACACCTGCAATATTTTTACAAATTGCAATCCTAGTTTTACAAGAACTACTGCAGAAATGCATCATATTCTGAAACACAAACAGGTGCATCATAAAAAAAAAAACAGTAATCACCAAAAGACATGAGTGCTCCGTGCTGCAGGGCATGACACTGTGAATATGTAGCAGCATGATGCTGAACTTGCCTCTGACTCTTTGTGCTGAGCTGCATTCAAGGAGGAGAATTCCTGCGAGCATCAGAAAGAAGCCCAAGTGAAGGACAGTGCTGCCTGCCATGGTGCTCTGCTCCAAACGAGAAGAGGATGCTGCCCGATTTCTCTTAGACTGCTGCTGCTTGATCTTCTGCTGGTGTCAGGTCAGGACTTCTTGAGCTCACCGTGTGCCTCTGCTGAGTGATAGACAATGCGAGGAGTCCTCCAGGATGTATAGTGACCAGGGAGGGAGGAGATTGCTGATGCGTGCTTCAATCACACCCACACTCACCGATCCAGATACACACACACACACACACACATTTGTGGGGGGTGAGCATGGCTTTCATTTACTGGTCTCGCTCAGCCACACGCTCTCTCACTTTTTCTTCCATCAAGGTTTTTTCCCTGCAGCTTGTGTGTTTGTGGGTGTGCAAGTCTGTGCTTGTGTCAGAGTGTTCTTTCTAAAATTTGATTGGACCTAGTACACGGACTTGGGGCACCCCTACAACGGCAAACAGCCCAAAGGAAGTATGAGTTCCAGGAGGACAAAAAATTGTTAAGTACATGAGCAGGACATTAGATGGACAGGGAGACTGCATAAACTTTCCTTTCTTCAGTAATATGACCTGGTGCAAATATAGTATCCCTCTATTTCATCATCACGGACAGAAGCACTAGTCTATCTGTGCCCATTGCCAACCACTGTACATTACGTCTTGTCTAGAAGGGTGTCCAGCCACACATGCTCTGCCAAGAAACCTCCCCTCTAGGGACATAGGTGAAAATTAGGGAGGTGGAAGGTGGTAGGTAGGTGGAAAGTGATTATAACGGCAAGTGCTTCCAACACGTGCCACTGCATGAGCCATGCAAAGGGAAGCACTCGCTCCAGTGAGCCTCATCTGACCCACAGGATACGAACAAAGGCATATTCATGAATCAAGCCACCCAAAAAATTATGCAACTACAGCCTAGCATGTGTCTCCTACTACATCATCAGCAGAGAGCACCATAAAACAAGAGCTCTACTCCAGAACGTCCCGTGCTCAAGAAGAGTTATTTTAAAGAGTATTACAAGCAAAACAAACCCAGAAGAAAAAAAACAACAATTTGGAAAACCACTCCCTATCATGACTCAAACAAAACGTCATACATTTGCAGCTGTGATCATGTCTACAGCTGCTTGCTGTACCAACACAATAGTTTACAACCAAATGAGTTGCCAGAATCAACTCAACAGGCCATGCGATGCCGTTGGCTAGAGCTTTATCCCTATGTACGTATATATAGATCGGAAGAGCGTCG
>JAUCMU010000047.1:10177369-10215255 GCA_032275025.1 Enteromius treurensis | reverse complement strand
CAGACAGATAGATAGATAGATAGATAGATAGATAGATAGATAGATAGATAGATAGATAGATAGATAGATAGATAGATTAAATAACTATTAAATTTACAATTAAATAATTTAAATTGTAAATATTATATAAATAATTGTATTTATGTAATATTAAAAAGTTATGTAGTTAGTAGGTGAGTAAGTAAATACTTTATTAGTTCCTGACCTACTAACTTTGCACTAGATGTTTAATGGATTGAAGAAACAAGTGAATAAAAGTCATTAAGCCTCTTAAACTCTTTAGTGCATTCGGTTCTGTTGCATAAGAAATATGATTTATCTGCCCATCAACTATTGTTTTCCAAAGGGGACATGCTTGACAATTCTCCATTGTTCAGATTTGCCAGAATATTCTCCATTGCGAGCATGTATCATTCAAGCAGACTATGACAGTTTCATTGCTACAGGGAACAGTGCTTTAGTTGAAGGACATGGAGTGTTTTTAGGAAAGTTTTTGAGGAATATTCTATGCAAACATGTGGCACAGTGAACGCTATTAAAACACTAAGTAATGCTGCAGACCACTTGCGTAAACACACACAGCTGAACAGCTCTACGGACAGTGTGTACTATGAGCACCTGGTCATTTGTGTAATTATCAGCACACTCTCATGGCATTTCGTAATTATTTTACGATTTTTATGTTCATTTCATTCATGCTTCATCTACTTATGACTCATTTGATGGTAAGGTTTAGGGGTGAATCTTTTTCAATTTTTGCGTTAATCTAATTCTACAACTACTTTTGTCCTAGTTTACAGTTAAGGTTAAGGATGAACCCTGATCTTACTTTTTTCTAAAATTCAATCATCACCTCTTGAAGTAGTAATGGTTTATTGTTCAAATCAAAATCAATTTTATTTATTGTACTTTTATTAGTTTTATTTTGACAACATCTGCTGCACTGCTGTAACTCGAATGACTTTTGATAATTTATATATTTTTATAAAACAAAGATGTATTTTCAATCATTTTTCAACAGAACTATCAACTATCAAGTACAGCATACCACATTAAGTTAGCTTACTTCCATTTCACAAAACTTAAATGTGCATGCCAACACATAATTACCTCTTTCGTAAGTTCACTGTTCTCATAAATGTGTCGTATTTCCTCACTGCTGAAATCCGTTGAGGTCTCAGCACTGCCAGTGCTATAGGCAGGGGCATCTGTGTAGCGGCGGTAGTACTGATTATAACCTGTAGTTGTTTCGCTTTCAAACATAGGATTGTACTTTGTAGCTCTTTCCAGAGATGGCACGTTCTCTGAATATCTGTGGAAAAAATGTCGGAAAAAAAAAGTCTGATTATGGCCTGCAACATTAACACATCAGAAAAAAATCAGCCTTGGTGCTTATTTGGGAAACAAAGGTTTGAATCTAATCCCAAATGGACGGGTTGTATCTGGGATCAAACACGCCCTTGGCATGAGTTCGTAAAAAAGGAGCAGATCTTCCCACCTATTTATATCTGCCCAGGGGTCAGATAGTGGAGCCACGGAAAAAATGAGTGGATTATCTCTGGGCGAGTGAGAGCGGCTCAGTGTTCTGATATCCCGGCATTCATTCCTCTATAACCTGTGGATCAGGATCACTGACAGATCCCTTGAAGAGACGTTTCGTCATCTTACGTCTGCCAGGATTTCCCTGTTTGCCCTAGTGTTAGTGAAGCAAACAGGTTTAAGTCTGCCATGTTTATGATTACAGCCAAAGTTTGGATGCAAAATAAATGTATTATTTAAGTATTTTATACATATTTAAATTAGGGTTAGGGTAAGGGGTTAAACTAATTTAACATTTTAACATTAAAGCCTGTTCGCACCATGCACGATATCTATGAAGATAAAGAATATCTCAATATTAAATAGCAGAGTCCACACTACAACTGTAACGATAAAGTCACAGAGAAACAATATCACTGGAATCACTTTCATAATGATATTATCCAGCTGACATCCAATTTACATCCAATCAGAATCCATCCGGCTATAACGAGCTCGAGAATTTAAAGCGGAAAATACTTTTTGGTGGTGTTCATGTGCGTTCAACTCGTAAATAAGTGCCGACACTGTATGTCATCTAGAGCTGATGGATATAAAAAAATCTGACATATCAGATTTAAAAACTAATGACAGGAACAACTTCTCCAAAAATTATAATTGAACCAACCTGCCCATGTCTTTGTTTCATTTTGCCCAGAGCATTTGTTTCATAACAACCAGAGAGAACATATTGTGTGTTCCGGCTTATTCGTACAAGGTCATAAAAACGAAATACACACGTTTGGGCCATAAAATATTGCAGTGCGCTCCATATGTATGTTCCAGAATGCAGTGCTTTCACACACAATATTTGGTTCCTTTTCAACCAGGTGAGGAAACCAAATGTCATTTAACAAGTTGGAATATGCACCATTCATTTTTCTTTTGGGGCCTCAGAGGAAACTCAAATCACATTTCAGAGTGCTTGTATTTACAGCGTTCATTCAAAACATTGACAGAATGCTTTAAAAAGGCAATTTAGGCTTCACATGTGCACCGCAGAAGTCGTTCAAACGAATTGAACCGTTCTTAATCATCCACTTAGAAGATTTGTAGTCCACTAAGGAGTTCTGCATGTTCTAAAGTTTAAAAAAAGACGTAAGCTTCTAGATTTCTTCCAAAAAAATGATCTTATGATTTATTTGGAGCAATTAAAGTATGTTTGTTATGCTGCAAGCACAGTTTGTACCGTAAAGGGTTTTCTGAATCATCCGTGTCGTACTGGTCTCGCAGAGTTCTAGCGAGGAAAAAGATCACACCCGAAGCCACGAGGAGGAACCCAGCGACTGAGGCGATGGCGATGCCAACCACCAGTGGTTCTGAAACATACTCCTCACAGTGTTCACCTCGATACCACCAGTTTTCACCGACTCGACACCTAAGAACAAAGGTGAGTGAATTCCATTTTTGACCGCGTTGCTGCTTTAGGAGATTTTGTACTGTACACACCTGCAAATGGCTCCCTTGCCAGGTATGATGTCACATTTCCCATCATTTTGGCAGAAGTCTTCCTGTATATCGCAGATACTCTGACATGGCAGACCATCTACGCTAAAATAGCCGGCATTACAAACGCACTCTGCCTCGCCGGACCAGCGGTTGACTAAACACTGGGAGAACTCATTACACGCTTGGAACTTACATGGATCAGCCCGGTCACCTACCAGAAAGAAAAAGACATATTATAGATATGCATACGCTTTTACAACAGACAAAATATATACAAATAAAAATCTAATTATAGCAAGTATAATACTATATAGACCTACTTGTTTTAGTTATAATTTGTTACAGTGTAATTATACATTTAGGTACTGAATAATTAATTAACTACTTGTACTTAATACCTTTGGATGTCGATAAATGTGACAATTGCTTTATAAGCATTATTACAATTCATTACAAATGTGACGTCAAAACAAAGATAATTTTCTGATTTCAAAGGCATCAGCAGTTGGTCATTAGAGATGTGTGTTGACAAAGGAGCTCAGAGAGACTTTACAAAGGGACACAAACAAATATGACTCACTTGCCTGACGCGTTGAGCTCTGCACGTCTCACTAGAATAAATCACCTCTAATCTGTCTGCAGTACAGAATCAATGTCTTATCACTCATCCTAACAAGGCCTAATGTTCTCCAAAGTCAGACTGGAATAAGCCTAACCTTGTGTCCTCTAGAAGAACCCTGCTAAATATTGCTTAAAATGCCAGAGATCTACCATTTTGGAGGCGTGCCCACAAAATGCACAACTGTTCTTCTATTCTGGCCTTCAAGTAATATATAAGATATTTTTCACCCATTTTAATGCCTGTTAAATTGAAAATTCTTCAGTAGACTTTTAGTACTATAATCGATTGAAGAAATGTTTCTCTTGCCAGTCATATTCTGGCTCCTATAACATATATGAGTCACAACGTCTCTGTTTAGCACATAAAAAATGCACTAAACAGCAAAATAAAACAATTGTTACTCCTCCATTTTGGCTTAAAATATGATAAATGAAACATAAGCGGTGCACAACTGTGAAAGTATATAACAAACTCGTCCTTAATCCCAGTCGTGACTGGTGCTAGTAATTTTAGGATTTAAAACGACTTTGAATTGGCAGCAAATTCATAATATGGCAGGCATTCTGCCCTTTAAAGAATCAAATAATGTTTAGTGAATATTATTGGCGCCAAAAAATGTGCTTGATTTCTGTGACTTACCTGATTCAACATCCAATGAATACTTGTCTATTGCAAGATTCATAGTTTGGTAAGCAGTATTGCAGAAATCCTCCAGGATAAGGTAAACTGCTGTTGTCACACCATGGGGAACTGGCTTGCCGAATTTCATCCTGCTGTTTACCACAATGCTGCCATTCCTGAAGTTCAAGATCTCTAAATTCTGAAAATTGCTGAGATTGGACTGTAGATATGGTACAAGCTAGAAAAAAAGAATTAAAACATATTCCAGTGAGAAACATTACAAAGCCACACATACCTATTTACAATCATAGAAGTCAAGAAGGTGACTGAAGTCAATTATCTCATTAGTTAGTGTTCATAAAGACAGGTATGCTAATGGAGTTAACGGATAGTATGCAAAGCCTCTAACAAACTCTTCAAATCTTCTACAACAACAAACATCAACAAATCTAAACTGACATCGTCCTGTGAGTAATCTTAGATTGTACTTTACAGCACATTTAACAAACTAACAAATATATCTTACCAGCTCCATAAATTGCTGCTCAAGAGCCTTGTATTCAGTAGAGCTTTTGTTGAACAGATCTTCAGAAAACATCATGTTGGTGACTCTAAGGCTGAAAAACACTATTAACGCCCTTCCAGGACTAGCTGGCAAGGCAATACTTCCCAAGTCAGTCCCATGAGCAAATCCACTTCCGTCGTCTTCGTCATGACTTGGCCCATCAAATGGGAATATGTCAAATGAAACATCAAATTCTGTTATGCTGGGGTTTACTGGAACAGGAACTTTCATAGTAGCAGCATCAGAGTTCACTGGTTTGGTAGGCAGGATGAGGCCTGTAATATCTGCTCTTGACCCTACTGTGTGCTCTTGTACTGAATCATCTGAAGTTATTTGTTTGGTAGGTTTGAATGTTGGCTGATAAAATGATGGTACAGTGGTGGAACTGAGGGTCTCCAAATGTTCTGAAACATCTGGAACGGCAGACATTGTGGACTGAAATATTTCAGTTGAGTCTCCATCTTCAATATTCTCTGATGAAATAAGCTCATTTTCAACAGTCGTATCATGAGTGTGTCCATCGTTTGGAGTCTCAGGAGTTGTCTCTTGAAGAACTGAAAGAGTGGATGGTTGGATGGGTAGAGGTTCTGTGGTTGATTCTGATAAAGGTTCAGCCTCATATATTGATGAATGTGATATCCGAGTGAATGGTGAGTCTTTCTCAGGAGACAGGGAAGCTGAATGATCTACACTTGGTTCCTCAGTAGCTTTCCTTGATAGAGATGTTGTTACGACTAAGATTTCATCCCCAGCTAAATCTTCCTCTGAGAGTTTAGTCGCTGGGCTTTCTGTAGGAATAAGTTTGATGCCTTCCATCTCCTCATCTATAATCTTGACTTCCTCATCTGAACCTTCTACCTCTGGCCAAAAAAGTGCAGGTAGCTCTGTGACACCTTTGGTTACAGGATGCTCAACAGCTTCTGAATAAGTAGTAGGCCCTTCCACAGAAACCACATTAAATTCTGGGATTTCAGGTGTTTGCTTGGTTGAAGGCATTTCAGGTGGCTTTGTTGTGGAGGCCAGTGTTTCATGAATCTGCTTGTTTTCTGTGAAAGTAATATGTTCATCCATTGCTTCTGCTTTGCTTAGTGGGATCACAGTGGTTGTAACAGGTTGTTCTCCATAGTCCTTATCAGCAGGTGAAACGATTGTATCAGGGCCTTCTGATGCATCCACATCTTGGGTTTCTGCTGTATATACATTTAGCAAGGGTTGACTGGTCACATGTGTAAGTATAGTGGTAGATTCATCTGGAAAATAGTCATCGTATTGTTCAGGGGCTACTTGGGTCTGCATGGAAAGTTCGACAGTCAAAGTCTCCATTGTCCAAAAAACTGGAGCTTGGTCAGTTGTTGTGTAGTGAGGATTAGTTCGAATGTCTTGTGTCACAAGAGTCCTGTCCAAGAATGGCTCATCAGGTTTGCCATCTTGGTGGGGAGGCTCAAGCTCTTTCTCCACAGATTCCTGATCTTCCTGAGGTTGATGTACCTCATCTTGCTTCAACACTTCTTCTGGTGTTCCTGACTCCCAAGGCCAAATGTCAGGACCTACATGATCCCCGGAGAAACCTGAGCCTGAACCCAGGTCTATCAAGTCACTTTGAGTAGTCAACTCAACATCAGGAGGTTCTACAGGAGAGACTGAGTTCTCTTCCAACTTGTGAGGAGATTCCGAAGGAAAGGTCCCTTCAGTTATCATGCCTGTGGTAGAACTGACTGTAGTTGCAGTCTCTAAGAATCCCTCCTCTTCAAGAATATTATCATCTGAAAAAAGAACACAACATTTTAGAACCATATTGCTGCCTTTAGGTGGGAAATAATTAATGAGAGATGAAACTCACTCTCTGTAGAAGGAGCAGGTGCACTGCTTGATGTCTCAAATTTAGAGGTAAGTTCGATGTCAAAATTCTTCAAAGACACATCTGTGGGAGACAGAGTGGGACTTTCCTCAAAGATGATTACATCATTTGTGTCCTTGTTCTGATCATCCATCCAGGAATCTATTGTCTGAATGTTGTCGAGGAAGTCATTATTTGTAATGAAGATGTCATTGTCGGATAATTCCTGCCTGGGAACATCTGGTGGCTTCTCAGAGGCCAGAACATTATCCTAGGATGTAATGATTGAACAGTCATGGTTAGTTAATACTGACTTAAATTATTTTTGTGAAATAATGCTTAAATGCATAAAGGTTGCTGACAAAAAAAAACAAAAAAAACTTTCCATACTGAGGCCTACAAGTATATGTCAACTGAATATTCTAATTCTAATGTTTCAGCTGGTACAAAGTATGTACCATCATTTGACAATCAAAAAGAGAAAGTGAGAGTGAAATAAATTTTCCTTGAACTTCTCATTGAATTACACTGGAAATACATCTTATTTTTTCCCAGAGAAATGTCAGTGAAAGACATTGCAAAGACATACAAAAAAAATACATGCACATGATCTGACACCATCCTGAGGATCTGGTCCCAGTTGAGTTATAGACTAATGCATACTTGACCAGAAATTAACTGTTCCATACACCAGAAATGAACATTTAACCTTCACACAGATTTGGAATATGTCATTTTGTATATATAACAACCGGTTGTGTAGACATTCATGAGTTATTCACACCATTTTATTTTTGTGCAAGTAATGAGTGAGGCGCTACTGGAATTAGACCACCGTCAGTTGCACACACTGGCCTCATTCATGAAACACGAGCAGCACCGATTTCTGTGTAAATCATTCGGAAAACCGTTCTTACATAAACCGTCAGTTTTAATTCAGTGCGACAATTTACATAAGAAGGGTTTCACAGATAATTTACACAGAAATTAGTTACACTCCTATTTCTTGAATTAGGTCCATTGACCATTTAATGCAGGACAAATGGTTATGCTGACTTTCCTATATATATATATACTTTCCTGGTTTTATGCAACCTTGTAGTAGGTTTATCATATGCACCAAAAGCTAGCTGATCATACAAAGAAATATCCATCTTAAACAGATCTGATAAAGGATCAACCTCTAATTAACTTTAAGTAACCAACATGTGTCTTTGGAGGCAAGCATTCTAATACCTGAGAAAGAGAACATGTTTCCAGATACAGACATGGATGTAGCGCACTAGCCAAAACAAGACAGTAAATCTACTTAATAAGGGTATTGAAAGAAGTTCCTGTTTTGTCAAATGTAAGAGGAAAAACTGAGAGTAAATTCTAAGATTATTACCATGTTTGGCATTCAATGTGTCTTTCTAATTAGACTGCAGACTGTGAAGAAAGCTGCTCGGCCTCTGCAATAAATATATGTCACACTGAGATTAAAAACAGATTCTTTTCAATATTTCATAGTGCCTGAGCTAAACAATTTTAATAAAATAGCATGCTTACTTGTGTCTAGAGAATACTTGAGCTGGAAAATTGACTTGAATAGTTTTACAGACCTGCTGTATTATCCCATAGCTGTGCTATAATCTGTTTTAATGACATGCCCTGAAAACCCATTTTATGTGTATGGTAATCTTTCTTATCATGTAACAACAAAAGCCTACATGTGATTGCCATTAGTGTGACTCATTTTTCATTTAATGGCTTTGGAAGTATTCGCATTCACACTTGAGAGTAATTGCACTGCAATAAGGTGAAAAAACCCTGAATCCTAAACTCCAGCTCTGGATAGGGATTCTGGACTGGACAGTCGTGGTTACCCGTTTACAGGGTGGTCCTGCCAATGACCATTGACTCACCATCATGTCATTGGAGTCAAGCGGTCTGCTGGTTGGTTTGGAAGACTCCAGTGTCTCCACTGTGAAGCCAAAACAGAGACAAATCATATCAAATGATATTTAAAATTGCTCAAGCACAGTTCATACCTATACTGCTGTCTCTTCAAGAGATTGGCTCTGAGGTCTGCAGGATTAGTCTGCCAAAACCAGAGATAAGAACCATGAAGGCTCTTGCTTCTGTTAAAACCATGTACAGCCAAGCAGTGTAAGAGGATATGCCACTATTGTCAACATACTGTATTTCAGGTTCATTCAGCTACAGTTTGCAATTTACCACTGTGACAGAACACAAACTTGAACCTAAATGTTTATAAGAAACATTAGTATGAAGCCCTCAACTCAACACACTGGTGTCTTGGGTTCCCTATAATGGATCCAAAATGTGTCTCTACTTCTTAGAGAATTTCTTACCATTTTCCAGCTGCAAAGAATCAGGGTCCACTTCCAGAGTGGTGTTTCTGATGAAATTCTCCTTCTGGAGGGCTTGGGTGATGTAGTTTCGGAAGTCGGTGATGGTGTAAACCACAGTAGGTAGCTCATCCGGGTCTGTGAAAGAGTTCTCAACCATGTTGGAATGTAGATTTATGTAATCCATGGTCTCATTACTTATTCCAGCACCATCGCCCTCAAGAACCACAGCGTAGTGTACCACCACAGCCAGGCCTCTAAGGAATGCAAAGGAAACAGTTTGAGATAAAAAAATAAATAAATAATAAAAAAGCAAAAACAAAACATACTATGCGTGGTCAAAATCCTCATTGGCTGTAAACTGGCATCAAGACTGGAGCTGTTATGTGTGAAATGGCTCACCAACATGACAGCAGGATGGTCCATGTTGAAGCCTGCTATCTTTTTTTGTCAGTTTGATCATATTCTACAGGTTTGTTTTCATAATCCCTATGCTCAGCGGTAAACTAATGTGAAATAGATTTAGAGAAGAACAGCTTACACTTAATGGCCTAAGGTGTCTTGGTGGTTTTAGATGGATTAAGATCTAGTTGTTTTACTAGCACCACCAAGCTGGTCTGGTTGGTCTCCTAGCCTGGTTAAGCTGTTTTAACTCATCAGCCACCTGGTGTCCCAGTGTAACCAGCTGAAATGTGATGGTTAACCACAATGGACATGCTAGAAGACACTGGTTTAAGCTGTTTTCTGTTTTTTTAGTAGCTAGCAACCATTTGTCACGGAATATACAGCAGCCAGCTGTTGGTTACTAGGGGAAATAAAAAAAGAGGGAATTGGGAGTGAAGAAAGCTGACCTAGATTTTTTTTTGCCACATAATATTCTATGAGGGTTAGAAAACCTAGTGTGTTTACGACCAGATCAATTTTCTCTCCTATGACAGATAAAACCTCCACGAGAATTCAGTTTCT
Source organism: Enteromius treurensis (assembly GCA_032275025.1). Taxonomy (NCBI): domain Eukaryota; kingdom Metazoa; phylum Chordata; class Actinopteri; order Cypriniformes; family Cyprinidae; genus Enteromius; species Enteromius treurensis. Next base: position 10,205,266 of record JAUCMU010000047.1, on the reverse strand, counting down.
TTGGCACACCAGAAATGGTAATTAGTTTGAAACAGCTTTAAGTGAGAACATCGCTGTTGGTTTAAAGGGCCTCATAAAGCCCACAATATGCAGTTATCCATTGTGTGGGTTATCTGAGGCCTTACTGATAAACCACGGAAAACTTTGCCATGCCTTGAGAGCAGAGAACATTTAGCATTCATTCCCATCATTCACATTTAAGGTGGCAACTGGCCAGAGTAGCCCACTGATACACACACAAAAGATGTCAGACCTAACAGACTATCCTTTCAGTTATTTGATTTTGCAAGGTTAATGAAGCAGCAAGCACATGACCTTACCAAGAAAACCCTGTGAAACTGATTTCAGAGCAACGCTCTATAAAGCACTACATATGGTGGGTGGAAAATTCAGGCACATGAATTTCTCATTAGATGTTTTGGAGGAGATATGGGTCATGCAGCTGTGTGATATGGCAGGGTGGGGTGATGGATTTATCAGGCCTGGGTGAAACATTGCAGAAATATTAGTGGTGATAGCCCAAATTAGATTAGTACCTGTTTTCTTCATTTTGAGATGTGATTAACTGTTATTTGTAAAAGCAATGCATTTAGATCCAGCGTTAGAGCTAAGTAAGTGTTAGTAATACTTACCCTTCAATGTCCTTCTGTGGCCTGGGATATTTTATTAAGAAGAAAAAAGAAAGTTATTCAGAAATCAACATACATTATTTTGCTATTTACAGGTTTTTGTTTTGCTATTTTATCTGTAAGCATCATATTACCATATAAATCTTACCTGAACTCAAGGACAAATATTTTCTTGAAACCTGGAAGCCTTTTAAAAACTTCTTCAATCTTCAAAAGAATAAAAAAAGTCAAAAGAAAGAGGATGCTTTAAATGTACAATTTTTTTATATATATAAATATATATATATATATATATATGTGTGTGTGTGTGTGTGTGTGTGTGTGTGTGTGTGCAGCTTACTTTATCGATGAACAGTTCGGATAAATGTTGATAGTAGTAACTTGATGGATCTCTCAAAGCATCATCATAACTTTCACCTCTTATCTTAATACTCAGCTCCACAATATGGTCACCAGGACGTACTGGTCGGACCATAATGTCATCAATTTCATTTCCAATCTATATATATGAGAAAAAACAAAAAAAAAACATTAAGAAATGTTTAAGAGGAACTCTTGACACTTACAGAGTTAAACATATACAGTATTGTTCGTTAAAATATTTTAAATAATTTTCTATTATAAATTCAATGTGCTCACCATGCTGTTTTCATTTAAAATATCATTAGAAATATCCTGTGGCAAATTTTGCAATGTGGTAGAGAAAGTTTTTTGAATAGTAGTTGTCAAGTCATTTAGTACAACCGTCATATCCTCGACTTTCAAGATAGGAGTTGGGATATCATGATCTGCATGTTCTGGTTGGACCATGTGTATGTCAGGTGTTTCAGGCACTGTCTCAGGCAATTCTGAAAGTCCAGATATTGACAAAGGTGTCTGAGATTTGACATCAGGGGCCTTTGAGACAGATACACCTGTCTCCACTTCAGGTGCTTGAGATATGACATGAGTTGTCTCTGTCATGACATCAGCTTCTGTAATGACCTCAGGTGTCCCTGTTGCAACTTCAGGTGTCTCAGATAAGGAGTCTCCTCTGGTATCATGCATTTCTGTGACTTCATGTGTAGTTTCCACTGCAACTTTAGGTGTGTCCTGTGGAAGTGTTTCCTCACCACCTTCATCCTTTATAGTTGTGTTTTCTACTTTATCTTTCATAACTTCAGTTACAAACTCTACAATGTCACTTTCAGGGGTACCAATGTCAACAGAAGGTGTGGTTTCAGTTGTGGTCTGACTTATGGTCTCTGTAGATGTTTCTGTTCTCTTGGTAGAAGCTTCTTCAGAACTTTTCTCAGCTGATTCTTCTAAGGTGACATCTTCCGTCGCATCACCCAATTCAGCAGCAGCTTCGCTTGTTCCTCCAACAAAATCTTCAAGCTTGCTATCATGAACTGTTACATCAAATTCAACCTCTTCAGCTTCTGTTGTCATCTCACCAGGTTTTGTAATGGCAGTTATGTCCTTATCAACATGTTTGTCTCTCTCAGTAAGCACAGTAGCTTCTGTAGTTTCCTGTATCAGTCTAGGTGTGACCTCAACAATTTCTGGGGTCTCAGTTATAATGTCCTCTTCCTTATTTAAATGATCCTCTTCAGCATCAGATGAGTCAACTATAAGTGTATGTGTTTCCTCTGACCATTTATGAGTACTCTCTGTCATGGTACCTGGCAGTTTTACACCTCTTGTCACCTCTGGTGTAGGTTTAGTGTAGGGTGCCTCTTCCTCCTCATCTTTGTCATGAAAGTCTTCAGTTCCACCCTCTGTTGATAAAACCTCAGGTGATGTATTTACAGCTGTTGTGATTGACACAATTTCTGACTTTGTGGTCACATGCGTTATTTCAACAATGTCCTTATCTGTCAGAGCTTTTGGCAACCCTTCTGTGGAGGGATTAGGCAAAACCTTTTTCAGATCTGTAGGAGTTGTCTGCACTGGTTTCTCTGGTAAGACACTCTGAACAAAAGGTATTTCTGTAAGATACTCTACCTCAGGTCTATCAGTAGACATCATTGTAGCTTCTGAAACATCTACAGGCTGAATGGTAACAAGTGTTGATTTGACAGGAGTTTCAGAAACACCCCATCCATCTTCAACCTTATTTTCAGAAATACGATTTTCAATAGATTCTCTAGAGACTGCCACAGGAGTATTAGTACTTATTGCTGGCAATTCCCCAAGGGTTGTGGGAAGATCTGTCTCATACTTTCTCAAGGTGGAACCTACTGGAGTTCCACCAGTGGGCATCAGTGTAGCCTCTGACACAACATCAGCTTCTACATATTTAATTGTAGCATCAGCTGATTTCAGAGGACCTTCAGTAACACCCTGCCCCATGTACAGTTTAGATACAGAAATAATCTCTTCAGAAGATTCACTGGTGATTTCTTTAGGAGTACTGGTACTGGTCCTTACAGAATCCTCAAAACTTGTGGGAATGCCGTAATCATATTTTTCTGTAGTAAAATCTTCTGGACTTCTAGCACTTGCCATCAGTGTAGACTCTGAGACAATGTCAAACTCCTCATGTGGTATGATAAAATCTGTTGTTTTTATGAGACCCTCAGTAACATCCTGTTTCACAGTAGCCTTCACAGTGGCTTTATTTTTGAGTTCAGTGGGTGAACTAGTGATTATCCCCAGTGAGTCTTCAAAGGATGTGGGAAGAATGTACTCATATTTTCCTAAAGTAGTATCTTCTGGATTTCTATCAGTGGACATTAATGTAGACTCAGAAACAATATTAGTCTTTTCATTTGGAATGGTAACATATTCTGTCTTAACAGCACCTTCTGTAGCATCATGCTTCACTGTAGCCTTCACAGTGGCTTCATTTGTGAGTTCAATAGGTGAACTAGTGATTATCTCTAGTGAGTTCTCAAAGGATGTGGGAATAGCATACTCATGCTTTCCTGAAGTAGAATCATCTGGAGGACTATGAGTGGTCATCAACGTAGACTCAGAGACAATGTCAGTCTTTTCATTTGGAATGGTAACATATAATGCCTTAACAGGACGCTCAGTAATATCCTGTTTCACAGTAGCCTCATATGTGAGCTCATTAGGTGAAATAGTAATTTGCTCTAATGAGTTCCCAAAGAATGTGGGAATAACATGAACATGTTTTTTTGAAGTATAATCTTGCATTCTATCAGTGGTCAATAATGTAGATTCTGAGACAACGTCAGCTTCATATTGAATGATAACAACAGGACCATCAGTAACATCCTGTCCCGACCATGTTTCTAAATTAAGCTCTTCAGTGCTCTTCAAATCATTGGTGACTACTGTTGGAGAGGTGTTTATTTCTAGCAAGTCTTCAAAGGTTGTGGAAATCTCATAATCATATGCTCTTGAGTGAAATTCTTCTGGAGTTCTATCAGACTCTGAAACCATTTCAACCTCTTCATGTTGAGCGGTAATACTTAATGTTTTGACAGGACCCTCCGTAGCATTCAGTTCAACTTCCAATTCAGTTTCTGAAATAGGTTTCCCAGTGGTCACACTTGTGTGCTCTATTGGTGAATTAGTGCTTATCCCTGTTGAGGCCTCAAAGTCTGTGTCAGGCTCTGGAGTGATTCCAAGTGTCATCTGAGGCTCTCCAGCCATAGTGGTAGTTAATATTTGGTTTGCAATGGTCTCTGGTGTGATGTCCTGTGAATCTGTTACTGCCTCAAAAACCAGAACATTGACTGTGTGAAGAAAAAAAAGAAAAAAGAAAGAAAGTGAGGAAGTGACAGCATTAAAAGAAGTTACAACCATTGATTGTATGTTCTTATTTGTCTTCAGGACATTAGGGCCGAACATGTAGCCTGTCATGTGCCTGAGTCCATGCACAGATAATTACTTGCATTTGACTAAATGGAAGAACGATGTCTAAGGATCCTGACACCTCTACTGCATTACAAGCTAAAGACTACCTAAAAAGGATTAAAGTCTATTCTGAGAGAAGTGCATATCCTGGGCCAGAGAGCACTAGGTCTCTACTGATATGACTGCAGGGTCTAATATAAACATTAACAACAATGATTAATCAGAGAATAACTTAAACCAACTGACTGCAAAATCCAGAACATAGAAATAAGGCTTTCCAGGCTTATTTTGAAGTATTTATAAACACAGGGAATAGGAACACAGATCCATTGTTTAAGTGGCATATTTTTTTTAAACAATGTAGTAAACTAGACTGACCTTCTTGGTTTGTGGCCACACTTGCTTGTGTTGGCGCAGTAGTCGTTGTCTGATGTCTGCAAAAGAGAAGACAATTATAAAAACGCTTTTGAAGGCCAGGAACAAAACCAAAATCTACAAAATCAAAAATTTTTACTGGCAACTACGGTTACTTCACAAAACCCCCCCCCCCCCCCCCCCCCCTCAGGATATGCATTAAACCATAAGCAGAGCTATGTCTTTAAAGCTAGTGGAAAGTAAACTAGCTTTAGCAGGGACTAAAGGTATGACTGAAATGTCTGCAGTCTGAAGTCAGGGGTCTGTATCCAGCTTTTACTGTTAATGGGTGGTTTTGTCTGCAAAGCATCAGTGTGTGCTCTGAATTAACTGCCTCGCTAAGGGACTGCTGTTTCAGATTATTCATTCAGTGTTAGTGCTATGCTATGCATGTTACAATCTGAGCTCCACACTGGTCATTTGCAGATTTATTTATATTTAGGCTGCAGAGCAGATCATTTTTGCCCATGAGAAGCTTCTGAGCTTGAAGTCCTACCTGCATTCAGGTTGCCATGGACTGGTGGGCGCACTATCATAAGACAAATATTGGAATTATTTGATTACACTGTTATTTTAGAAACAGCGGTATGTGACGTAGGTTCTTGTTTTTGTCTATATAGCACATTATTATTTTGTTTTTATCCACTAAAATATGGATAAATGTGCTGTGTTGACCAACTTTGGTGGAAATCTTTGTGAGATGCAACACCTGCTGAAAAAAAAAACCAGCATATGCTGGTTCGGTATATTCTGATCCTGGAACACTGGTTTAAGCTGGTTTATGCTGGTCACCTGCAGGAAACCAGCAAAGGACCATCTTAAAACAGCAAAGGACCAGCTTAAACCAGCATCCCAGCATCAAAACGTACCTAACCAGCATATGCTGTTTTTTCCAGCAGGGAGTGTAAAACTTGAAAGTTTAAAAGTATTTCCCTTCGCAATATTATCATATGCATGTACCATGATATTAACATAGTACTCAAAGGCTTCAAAAAAACAATCATATTATGATGGTAGATGCTTATAAGCAGTTCTCACCTTGTTGATGTCGTTGAAGCGGCTCCTACCCTCTGCAAAATACCATAAAAATTAGTTTGCTGTTTTTAATTTGTAAGTATTTTCAGTATCTTCAGTAAAGTGCTGATTTTAGAGTTATTTGTTCCAAGTGATGGCATGAGCAAAGATACTTACACTTGAAATCAGAGCAATGTGCTCAGCTGACTGGCTAAAGCTCCGGCCAATGTCCATCACGCTACTATTTTGACATTTCCTCATCCAGATCTGATACTCTTCTTTCTCAGGTAAGCGATCCCAGAAGATTTTAAAAGCTTCCCAAACTGTTTCCTGGCACACTGAGGCACACAAACAAATGCAGACAGATATACAAATACCCTTAAGCATGCTAACCCATACAATGTACTGTAAACACACACACAAGCTCTTGAATGTGGAAAAAAAACAGGAACAGCCAAAATACTGAGGTAAAGGTATCAACTTCACCCTGAATATATTATGAAAAAGTATCAGTTTTTGTTTATTAGTGCATCACTGCATTAGCTTTAAAAACATATAGAGAAATTTCTCATTTGAACTATGCACTTTGTAGAGTTGCTGTCTGTGAATGCACTCTAGATTAGTCACTTAAGAGGTTCAATTTCATTTATGATGATGCTGCCAGTTAAGACAGCAGACAGTAATGCAGCTCGCTAGGTTTTGGAAAAGAACTAGAGAACTATAAACAGCGTAAAAGACAAAATCTGCCAAAACACTAGCTATGAACTCTGCTGTAGTGGAAATTGACATCACTTTGAATGGATACCCCTTTCATTTAGAAGACAGAAATACAGAAATAACAGAATTATTTTTTTTTTTTTTTTTCTAAATTGAATAAAGAAAAAGCAATAACTAACATAATGGAAACATCTCTTATCCTTATCCACACACGTCAACTGTTCCAGACAAACATAGTTTCTTTTATTTCTCAATTTGTGAACCAAAATTACTATTCTGGTACGTGTCGCATACTTTTCTGAACATACCCTGCAAATGGAAAATTAAATGCACAGATGGGAAATGTTAACCCTTGCTAAACATTTTGCAGCTTCAGGCGAAATGTTCCATCTACATCTGCCTGCCATACCAACTGTGTATGACGACTACCAGAACTCAAAGTGCGTAGGAGGGCAAAGGTCGCAAGTTTTCCTGGCAGAGCGAAGGATCTGATCACCATCTACAGTGATTCAGTAGCAGTGAGGAGTGAATAAGGAGCAATGAGGGTCTTTCCTACTGGAATGATACATGTTGACAGCATTTGACTTCAAAAGCTTTGTCAGACATCTCAAGCCTCCTGCTGACAGCCACACCTTCAATATCACCCTTAAAGGGACAGTTTACCCCAAAATAAAAATTAAATTATTTGCTCAACCTTGAAAACCTCCTTGACAGCAACCTCAAAGTTGTTTGGAAGAAATAAGGTTATTTTATTTGTATTTATGGCTCCATTAAAAAACTTTTAAGAATCCATTGAACATTTCCATTGCACAAAAATATTTTGTTTGAGTAACCCAAATAAATCTTCTATGGAATCACTGCATTCACTATGGAATCACTTTATTTTTAAGACTGTACAGTATTATTTTTCTTTAATGGATTAATTTCTTTGGCATGTAAAGTGGGGGAACACTGAATACTTAAATTAGTGTTTCACACAAATTGTATTCGTATTCAATTATAAAAAAGCAAAACAGACACGTTCACAAGTCGTCTCTGACCCCACTGTAAATGTAATAAAGCGCCAGAGTACCTTATTATAGGGTTCTGTGGCTAAACGTAATCAACTTTCCATTGACACACTGCGAGAATAACCTTTATGTAAAACAGCAACACTTGGTTCTCCAGTTTTTGTAATTAGATTCACTAGGGTCATCTGGGTCCTATTAATGCAACAGCGAGAAACATTATTCTCAGCGGTGGTCTCCAATAGTGTTTAATACTATGATTGCATCTAACTTCACAGGCTAATACGTGAACTTTAGAAAGAGCATGATGTGGAAAAGTGTGTTGAGTGCGTCTGAATATTTGTGCACGATTATAAGTAAGACAAAGAGACAGTGTGTTTCTGACGTTTCAAAACCATGATTCAAATATGTGGTTACTTGAACGTTAATGGGATTGGTCAGGTTGGCTTAGTTTATTATTATTGATGAAAAGTAGAGAAGCATGAGCTCATTTTTCTCACATAATGATCTCAAAGGGCATCCATTTTCACTATACAAGTCATCTGCAATGTACTGTATCTTACAATTACCATTCTTGGCGACTATCCCAGAATCTCTCAAAAGCAACCAAAATGCCTGGTTCTTACCTCGCAGGTGAAAGTAGTTGAGATGATTCTGCATTGCCTGTTGCACCGTCTCATGTGAGCAAAGTTTAACTCCACTGGGAAACAGAAGGTCTCTTTTTTGTCTAGAAAGAGCTGTTTTTCCCTCACCGGGCCAGGTTTTATCTTTTAATGGCACCAACGAGTGATTCAAAACTTCATTGGCATCCAAAAAAGTTGTAAATCCATTTGGTAAATAATCCTCAGAATCTGATGAAGAACAAAGAAAACATGGTCACAAGACTGCACGCATCACAAAACTCCTCAAGGCCTTCATGCACAGTAGATACATACCTGCATCTATGAAAAAATGCCCGGTCGAATACAATACCAAAACCCACCAAATGCATTTAAAAGATAGATCAGGCATAATGATTCCTTATTCCGACACACTTTGAAGAAAAAGTCGTCAATTTTTAGTTTTCTAATAGATGTATTTTGGGCATCCCTCCTTACAGTCCCAAAAACATGTACATAGTTGAATTAATTAGTCTGCATTGTCACTAGATCCTTCCCTTGTCACGGATGGATGCGATCACGTAGCTTTGAGCTGAAGTCTCCACATGCGGCTTAGCAGATGGCTCTTTGGAAGATTTTTCTTGCCAGCTAATCCTATTAGTTAATTCTTCTGAGGAAGCTTGTCGAGAAGTCAGTGATACTCCTTTATTGCCCACCTGTGGGATTCGTCTGGATTGCCGAGACGTCCAATTTCAGTCCCGTAATTTGTAGTCTGATCCGTTGAGGAGTTCAATTATGACTGGCTTCTGCCATTGTCTGCAATGGGATTTCAAGTTGCAGTGAGATCACTGATTAATTGCGCAATCTACCATGAAAGATCTCTTGTTAAGTGTTTGACTAGATGTGACATCTTCTCAGGTTAGCCCTTTGTCTACAAGTTTGCCACGTGCTGTGACCGTACAGCTTACAGGAACATCTTTATTGGGTTTTGGGTGTGTTCCATTATGGCAGGGACCGTATGGACAGATGGCACAAGAGTGGACCAAACAATTCCAGGTTTCATCAGGTATCAATGGTTTGGTGGAGGGTATTAAAACCACATCTGGTCATTCAACATATTTGTAGCCCTGGAATGCAAAATCAGTCTTAAGGGTCATTTTATAAATTTAATATCTAAAATCTGAATAAATTAGCTTTCCATTGTTGTATGGTTGGTCGGGGTAGGACGATATTTAGTTGATGATAACTATTTGAAAATCTGGAATCTGAGGGTCCACAAAAAAAAAAATCACCTTTAAAGTTCTTAGTAATGCATATTACTAATCTACTTACTAGTGTTATCTTGTTTGATCATGTTCAGTGCTTTGCTACAATCTGTATTGTTAAAGCGCTATATAAATAAAAGTGATTGACTGATTAATTGATAATCAAAAATTTAGCTTTGACATATTTACGGTAGGGAATTTACTTACTATCCTAATGATTTTTGGCATAAAAGAAAAATCTATAACTTTGACTTCAATGTAGCGATGTCTATTGCAACAAATATAGCCACGCTATTTAAAACCGGCTTTGTGTGTCGAGGGTCACATATAAAGTTTAATTAACACTTTATTGATTTTTGTAAAGTAGCATTGTGTCACTACTGTAAAAGATGTCAGAGATGTCAGAGATATCGCCTGTGGCTGATGCCTTTGACGATATCAAGACGATTCTTCTTATCATTACTATCAGTCTAGCATTATTATCTAATTGATATTAGGGCATATTTGTTCATCATAGTTTATGTTTTGCAAATAACGTGGTTTTGAGAGGATCGTGAACGCAGTAATTACCCACAGCTGGCAACCGGTTCCCTAATCAACCACTGCCAATCAAATCGCTTTCCCCTTACTATAAGTACGCCCTGATTCCAGGTTCCCGCATCTCGGTTTGAACGCATCCCTCCTCCTCCCCTTCTCCCATACTTTCACGTTCCTGGGGGGGCAGACGGTGAACGAGCCGAATGCCGAACTCTCAACCTCGCTAGGGTTCGGAGTCCGTCGTTCTCCCAGCTCACTCCCCAGACAGCTCGCCAAATTTGCTGTACTTCTTATTACTAGGAAATTTGAACTCTTGAAATAAATTTTCCCGCATTTTTACAGTGTTGAACGTTTTAACCAATCACGCACGATTCTGCTGACTTCGAATGCAATGGCCAATCAGAGGCATTCAGATGAGTCAACGCTAAGTCAGAGTAAGTCTTACAAATTCTCTTATCATTAAGTCCCCGATATACATCAAGGAAAATCGAAGAATGGACTGAAATGAATCCATTTCTACCAAAATTGGAACAAAACTAAGTTTTTTTTTGGCAGAAATTTGGTGCCGGGCACCATTATTTTTCTGCAATTAACAATTAATAGTTAAGCTTGTGATCATACTTTTTTTCACTCTATTCTTCTATTTTGTCCAGCGCTTGCTACAACCTGCATTAAGCGCTATAATACTAGATTAGAGGAATTAGTGAAATAAATTAGCTACAGTAAATAATATCTGTGATTTCACAGGCTGATGATGGGATAATAGGACTATGGATCATATTTCCCAAAACTACTGGTTATGAAGGTGTATACAGTTTAGCACATTGAAAATAGTTATATATGCCATAGTGTTGCTCAACAGTTCTGCATGTTTTGCATGTTCAGTTGCTTGCTAATCAGTTGCTAGGGTGTTCCGAGAGATAGATAGACAGTTAGACAAGATTTCTCTTCAGAAGTGAGAATGTTAAGAGCGCCAGATGGTTCAGACACTGAGCTGACGGCCTCTGGTTTAAATCCGTTGAGTTTGATGGTAAAGGGTGTTTGACGGGAAGCAGGGGGTGGGTGTAACAGATCAAATCCTGTGTGACATATGCTCTCTATCTCTCTCTTTTTCAGTTCTTTCACCTTTCATTCTTTCGCTCATTCTACTAACAATGACCAAAATGTACCAAAATGCATTCCTAAAGTCCAAAAGACTTTTCCACCACATCTTAATCCAGCGTTCATTTTCATTTCTCTTTTTAAATATTTAATTTTTTTATTTGAGTTATTTATTACATAAATAAAAAAATATATATTTTAGTTAAACTTATATTTAATATTTATATAGTTTGTATTATTATTGTTATTATTTCAGCTTTACTCAAGGTTTAATATGCATGATTAACACAAGTTTTCAAAATTTAATGTCACCTTTGTGATATTTAAAAATAATAAATTTAAATGGTTATTATGACTAAACATTAATCCTGGTAATATACTTATGTTATGACAATAGTCATGGGTCCACTTATCACAACTACCTTTCTGCAGGAAGTTGTGTAAGCATTTAGGTAACTTTGGCTTCGCCTGTGTATGGGTTGGTGTCCTGAATTAAAATAGCTTAGAGAAAGACAAAGGAAGGGTTGGAGCAGGTCCTCACGGCCTATTGAATTCAGACAGACCTATTTATAAAACAAACCTCGCGCTTTCTTTGTCTGCAACACTATGTTGAGCACAAAGGACAAAGTTAGCGCCAGACAGTGACGGTGACATTTGAAGAAGGTTTAATGGTCAGATTTAGTTATTGGATAAAATGGTAAGTCATTGGACGCTCGCCTGAAAGAGATCTGGGCGACTATCCAGACAGTCAGATAAGCATTTAATCTTCAGACACTTCCATTCACATTTACTGTACTTGGTTGATATGATTTACCAGAAACCATTTAAAGTTCATATGCAAATAGTTTACTCGCAATATGTTGAACATAGATGTTTTGCAGAATGTTGAAAAACTAGAAAACAAAACCAAAAACAACATGAAAATGACATTCTGTGTTTATTTAATAATCATTTAAAATAAATATATTCCATCCAAGAAAATACATGTGTTGATAAAAAAAAAAAAGTTAAAAAGAAATTATTACAAACAAATTATTTATTTATTTATTTATTATAAAACGGGAATAAGATTCCATACACTTTGATTTCACGACATAATTCTAAAATCTAGTAATAAATAAATAAATTAATTAATAATTATTATTTTACTACTATACCACTAAATAAATGAATAAATAAAAAAGTAAAAATAAGAAACATTCATTTTGAATAAAATATTACAAGTAAATTATTATTATTATTATTATTTATTTTTAATACAAACATAAACATTTAATTACAGACATTATTTAATGTTGATGGCATAGTATTAAAATCTAATAATAAATAAATGATTATTTTCGTAACACTAAAACAAAGATTGATTGCTAATATTTTAAATAATAGTAATAATAACAATAAATGAATACTTATATTTTTATTATTATTAGTAGTAGTAGTAGTAATCATTATCATCATCATCATCATGATTATCATGTATTTATAAATTATTTCCCTTTTTATTTGTATTTATATTAGTATTAATAATAGTAAAACAAGCATTTGATTACTGAAGCCTTTTAAAATATTTTTTTATAATAATAGTCAATTTAATTGATACACTTATTATTACTATTATATTATTATGACTAATTATTATTAGTAGGAGTAATTATCATCATTATAATTTTTTTAATTGTTTCCCATTTTAATTTGTCCTATTTAAAAAAAAAAAAAAGAATAATAATTGTGTTCATTTGTTTTGCGCTTTTATAGTTTTGTTTCAGCGATTAGGACAGAACCAGAAAGGCCTTGTTGTGAGAGTAGATTATGGGGTATAAAGCAGGGTTGAGGGGGGTGTACGGGATCTTCTCTTTTCGGAGGCTAATTCAGCTTTAATCTCAGAGTCTAGTCCAGATTAACTAATCTAGGGCCATATAGTGTAAAGTTGGAGCAGTGGGCCTGACTTCGCCTTTCAATCAGGCAGCTTCTATTGTCAGACGTGATTAAAGGAAAACCCAACACTGATCCTAAATCCCATCGCAGCACCCCAGTAAGGCCTGGAGTATAAGGCTCTACTTCTATTAATAAACACAAATCATATACTGGATACAGAGGGTGTCCGGAAGTCTTACATTTGACATGTTTCGAATTAAATGTATTTAATTATAAAACATTCAGCAAACCAATTTGAATGAAAATTGCATTAAAAATATATTTGCTCTATGACTAAATAAATAGATAAGAATGAAAAAAAAAAGTGAAACAATGGAAAGGTCTAGTGAATTTAAAGGGACATTTTTAGAAATATATAGCAAGTGACCAATTTTGCACTATACAGGTACAGCTATAATCTTTTAATTTTCTTTGAGGAAACCTCCATTATCCCCAGGAATTATCTTCCAGTCAACAACCCTTGAATCAGTGAGAGAAAGAGAGGAGACCCAGCAGCGGCTAAATCCCATTCCCATCCAAATAACACCCATCTGCTCCGGGCAAACACAAGCCTGCTCTCCTTCAAATCCCAGTCCGTTCCTGAGCAACACTGCTTCTCAATAAACGACCACCTTCACATATAACAATCATATTTTGAGTAAAAATCATCTGTGAGAAATACATGGAATAGATGGTCAGATTTCACATTAAAATCAACATGAAAATACATAATAACCTAAAATGATTGAAGGAAATGTTGACAATTAAGCACATTTTCAAGTATCCTATATATATATATATATATATATGCGTGTGTGTTCTGTCAAATTATCACTCACATTCAAAATATTTTTATATTTATATATATGTGTGTATACATATATATATATATATATATATATATATATATATATATATATACATACAAACACATGCATGTATATATTTAAGAAAAATATGTTTATTATGTTTATATACTAAGTATATTTATATATTATATATAATATAAAATATAAGAATATGAATATATAAATGTATATCTTGTAAATATTTCAAATACATATATATGTATGTCATTTAACAGCACTAATATCTATATCTATATCCTTGATATATATATATATATATATATATATACTGTATATACATACACACACACAAAATGTATGTACTGTATATGAAACTTAAGAGTAGAATATGGCCTCTGAAAGACCCACACATTGCACAGTAAAAAAAAAAAAAAAAAGAATTACTACTAAATACTTAATTCTTCACTGTCATGCATCCAATTAATACACATGTATAATTATTTTTCTTGGAAGAAAAAACGCACACGAAAAACCAATCAGCACTGGCCATCAAACCTTTTTCCAGCAAAATGCTTAAAGTAGCCCAGCGGGGGCAGATAATGCATGTACAGTCAAAGTGAACTTTAATTTTCTTTAAAAAACTCTTTCATTTCTTTTCATCCCTCTCCACTTTTAAGGTTTTCCATTAATGAACAGCATTTTAAATATATGCCAGGTACTGGTTAAATAAAGTTTATGATGTTTTATTATTTATATTATTTTAGTAGGCAGTGAGGGGTCCAGCTGAGCTCCGGCCAACTCATACAAACACAAGTGAAAGCAGGCCGATGCTTTGTTTCAGTTTCATCACAAATGCTTGTGTTTTCATGTGCCTCTGGAGAAAAAAAAAAGCTGCTTTTATGTTCATTTTTTTTCACGAGTTCGAACTTACTGGTAATTAATCAAAGGCAAAGCGCATTTGGCGTGCTGTCCGTGGAGAGGTCTCAGGGTTCGGCGGGCTTATCAACCCTACTAGGCTTGGGGAAGTGTGAGGCTAGCTGCCCGCTCCGAACTCTGCGTGCCATCATTTAATGGAGCAAATAAGTGTATTATATGGATTCAAATACTGCTTGAACTCTCAGGAACACAATGTTTGTTTGTAGTGATGACACTATTGCTCCCAGCTGTGATGTATTTACATACATAATATTCATGAATAATATTCAGTCACTCACTCCCAGTAAGATCATTACAAAATGTGCTGTTAAAAACGGAATTGGATCATGTATTTTGTTATATACTGTATACAGTGAGGTTAATAAGTATTTGATCACCCTGTGATTTTGCAAGTTCTCTTACTTAGAAATCTCCTATTTTCAGCATAGGTGCACTTTCACTGTGAGAGACAGAATCTAAAAAGAGAAATACGGAAATCGCATTGTGTGATTTTTTTTAACAATTTATTTGGGAGTTACTGTGTCAAAGAAGTATTTGATCACTTGCTTATCAGCCAGATTTCTGACCCTCAAAGACCTGTTATTTTGCTTTTAAATAGTCCAGCTACACCTGTGCACCCTACAATCAGCCAAAGTCTAAGCAGCAACATGGGCAAAACCAAAGAGCTGTCAAAAGACACAAGAGACAAGCAGCTCTGAGAAACAAGAATAACTGTTGGAGCAATTGTCAGAAAATGGAAGAGGCTGATGATGACTGTCAATGCCCCTCGGACTGGGGCCCCATGGAAGATCTCTCCTCGTGGGGTATCAACGATGCTAAGAATGGTGAAGAATCAGCCCAGAACTACACGGGAGGAGCTGGTCAATCCCATGAAGAGAGCTGGGACCATCGTTTCCAAGGCTACTATCTATCAGTAATACACTAAGACGTCATGGTTTAAAATTTTGAATCGCACAGAGAGCAAAGTAGAACTGTTTGGTCTTAACTCCAGGAAGAAAAATGATGAGAATCATCCCAATAATACCATACCTACAGTAAAGCATGGGGCTGGAAGCATCATGCTCTGGGGGTGTTTTTCTGCACAGGGGACAGGACGACTGCACTGTATATATAAAAACTTAATTTAATCAGGCGTGTTTTTTTCTGTCTAAAACACTAAAAACGCTAGGAAGAAGATTGAGATAAATTCACTCAGTAACCAACAACATCCCTATACTGTAACTCTACTGTCTTTCTGTTGACCCTGTTCTGTTCACTGCAGCTGTTGAAGGAAAAATGCTACATTCGGGAGCACATTGTGTGTTTTTTTTCCCCTCCATATGTTATTCTCTTTACAGCGGCGATGGCCTCATGCAGCTCTGAGATCAGAGACGAGAGCTGCTCTGCTCCTCCACTAACCCTGAAACCAAACCCTCCCTCGGCCACGACAGGCTCCTGCTCCGCTCTTCCCTGCAGAAGAGGCGCATGGCACTGAATTGGAAATGCGGCGGAATGCTAAGCGCGTCAGTCGATCCGTGACAATATGCCGGGCTCGGGTCTTTTCAGAAGTGGAGAAGGGCTTTGTCGAGGCAGCCGTCTTAAATGTGGTGATTTAATAGCAGCGTTCTGCTGTGGATCTGCAGTCTGAATAGACTCGCCGCAAACAGACGCCGCCGGTGCTCGCAAGAGAAAGGCGACGGGAGGCGACACAAAAGGCAATCATTCGCTCAAAACCTCAGGATGGCTTTGAAGGATTATTTGAGCAGCGAAGTGGGGGAGATTTACGCGTGTGTGGGGCGAAGGCCTCCTGCAAACGCCGCATTATTTATCCCTCGCTATCGCAGCTCCAAATATTCCACTCCTGCTGCTGGCTTGCGGCTTTTTGGCCCTAACGTAAACATACAACCGCCCACACGCTCGCTTTTCTATCCTTCTGACCATTTGAAACCACTGGAAAGCCTAATAAGTTGGCAGAACTCAAAAATCGAAACAAACGTGAATTGCAGTTTGATAGTAAGTTAACCGTAATAGCGTAATACAATCAGATAATCGATGGGCGATTTTCGAAACACTGCAAGTGAAGCTTTTGTGAATCATTTTGTTTGAATCAGTGATTCAGAGTGGGTCTCAAACTGCTGTGTGAATCACGTCAGGTCTGTATTATTTGTATCTGATGATGAATCCGTTTAAGAAATTTGCAGACATTTTAATGGCACGTTTGAGTAACAAGAAAGAGGATGCGAAACACTGCTTTGGAAAACTTTGAAACCTTTATGAATCATTTGGTTCAAACTAGTGATTCAGAGCGTTTATTACACAGCCAAAGTCACTGTATTTCAGTAAACAAAGATTTGTTACATCGTAGCTATTTCAAAATGCAATGCCAATCTCTGTGATTCATTTTTACCTGATCTTGGACCAGTTTTGAAGCTTTAAGACATTTTTAATGAGGAAAGGAATCAGAAACCTTTACCAATTATTTGTTCCCAGACAGTGATTCAGAGATTCAGTTCGCACCAAACTGCCAAAGTGTTTTGAAACGTAACTAAACTTCAATAGTTTGATCCCTGTCAATGCATGAACCAGGGTCTGAATTGTTTTTACCTGACCTTGGATCAGTTTCAAAAATGTTTAGACATTTTACAGGCATGTGTGTATAATAATAAGGAAAAGAATTCGAAAAACTGTTTTAGGAAGCTTTGAACCCTTCATTCGGTTAAAACTAGTGATTCAGAGCGTGTATCAAACTGATGTAACAAAGTTACGTTATTTTAGTAAACAAAGTTTTGTCACAACATCAATGTTTTGATCTGATCTCGGATCAGTTTTATAAATTGGTCGGCATTGTTAATAACACATGTATATAATAAAAATAAAAAGAAAGAGTTGGAGTAAGTAGGCTTTATTAACCAAGCTCTCCATAAAATGAAGGAAAAGCCCTACATATTATACAGACCCTTCATATTTAATGGTATGAGATGATGTGTTAATTACATTCAACAGAGCTATTGGTTTGAAGATGTTTTTAATGCATGTTTCATTTGCATGGAACTCTCTAATCCACAAAAGATTGTTTAGATTCACATTTTTCAAACCAATAAATGGTAAGCACTGTTCTGTGGGAGACCAAAAATGGTTCTTTTATGGCATTGCTGTAAAAAACCCCATCTGGAGGCTTTATTTTTAAGAGAGTGTGTTAATCGTGTGTGAAAACACGAAATAATTCTTAGTTTCAACATTTATTCTATCCTTACACAGACTTATGCAAAGCTTTCTTGGAGCTAGAAATCCGCTTGCAATTCATTCAGTTTAAGTTTGGCTTAATTTAATCAGATATTGAGTTTAATGAAAGTACAGCTCGCCATTTGCTTTTGTTATCAAATGCAACAGCGAAGAACAGCACGGGTGAGTTGAGTTCAATGTGGTCGTAAAGGATATAAGGACAGGAGAGGCTGCGGAGAAAATGCAGGAAAAGCAGGGGCGTAAATCAGGCCGCTTTGACAGCGCTACAGATTCCAGCCAGCAGGGAGGCCAGACCGGCAAAGCTCTCTTGGAACGAAAACACGGTTTTTCTTCTCCTGAGCTCTGCTGTAGATGGGGGATTAAGGAATTTCTCGAGCCGCACCGCAGTGAAACAATGGCTTGGCCAACCGCCACCTTGTTTATTGGAATGTCATCGATTGCGGGAGACTGACCTGGAATTACAGAAGAATACAATTACTACATGCGCGAGAGTGACCTTCGTGAACGTCAGTGCTAAAGATCCCAGCTGCGCCGCTCGTCAGAGACGTTAATTGCCAAAAGCCACAAGTGAACTACATAATGAAGCTGCGTCCTAAACATCCACCTGTTTTCCCGGATGTGTGTGTTTGAAGTACTCCAGAAAAATACAAGGAATTCAGAAGGACATACTACCATGCTATTATTAATGCAGTATGCAGCACGCACACCAGATCATACACTTTTACATTCGCCAAAATGAACAGTATATAGACAAAGTATGTCAACTTCCCTGCTCTATGGTAAGCTAAAACATAACGAATGGCATAATACGTCCAAATACATTAAGTTTCTGATTCATGCATCTAATGGACACTTACAGCCACAATAAGAAAAGAGATGAAAGCTGCAGGATTCAAAAAGTTGGGGAAAAACTGATATAATGATATAAAACGGAATAACACTATACTGGCACTGAAACACCTCATAACTATCATTCTCTCAAATGCATCCCAACACTAAGAAGACGAAAACATCCTGTGCAGCCAATATCAGTTCTTCCTAATTCATTGAGCATCAGAAACAGTTAGTTTGATCCGGCTCAGATTAATTTCACTGGATTAGCGTCACATGCCGTACGCTAATAGTGTCAGCGCTGTCTGCTTCCTACAGCAGGACAACTGCTATGTACATACACTTATCTTAATTTGAAATTACTCAGGTGTGGCCTCTCCTAAGTAGCTGATAATTATGATTTAATTTGTTCCAATCTTTCCAGTTTTTGCTCCTGGCCTCAATTAATTGAATCAGTTGCATTGAGTAATTATCGTTCAAAGAGTGATCCCCGCTCATCGCCTGCAAGGGAAGCGGCATCCGTCTGTGTTACAGCGCAGCACGATAAGCCAGAATTCAGTGCATTCACATAGAAGAGGATAAGCTACCACCCCCAGACATATGATTTCAAAAGCACGCCGTTTGCTCAGCATTGGGTGTATTCACGGAGTTGACACGAGAGGTTTTAGCTATGGTCTGACGCTCCGGAGCTCTACACAAATCCCTGCGGGCTCAGCGCACCTAGTCCTGCGGCACATGTGATGTTCAGACTCCAGATATTGGTTTAAAACAGCTGTAAAGGTCACCGCTAGTCTGGGGCTGCATCCAAATCCATGTATTGCTACTACAGCTACTTCACAAAAGCTAAAACTGCATACTTTGGAGTATGTAACATGTCAATATGACCATTTTCGACATACTAGTTGCCAAAATATAGCATGCATACTTCAGTCAGTTGATTTTTATAAACCCCTTATTGATAACATGTAACTAAAGACATGAATCAAATCTCAAATCATGTGTATATTTGAGAAGAATTGTGCTAGTGTTTAATAAGTGATCCGATGCAACTTTTTCATCTGTAAAACAGGTAAAAAATTTTTTTTTTTAAATCACGCATATGCAGAATTAACCTGAGAAAATTCAGTCGCAACTCTTTGACAACCATATATCAACATTGTGGCAACCACTAAATTCATATGGATGTAACATAAACGTAACCTAAAACCGTTTTTAAACCATCATGGCATTAAAAATTAATATATATGTGGTCAATAAATAAGTGGTTTTGTCATTCTACGAAGAGGAAAATTACTCAGAACACATTGGCAACCATATAGCAACATTGTGGCAACCATCCTGTGGGAACCCTAGCAAATGCAGAGCAACATGGTAAAATTCACACAGAACACCTTAGCAACATCTTGGTTGGAGACCAAATGAAAATACACTTTCTTGAAAAGAAACAATGCTGGTAAAAAAAAAAATAACACATTCAATTCAATTCTAATTTATTTGTATAGCGCTTTTCACGATACATATCATTGCAAAGCAACTACATCATTTACACATTTATTGACCAATACTGTTTCTTTTCTTTTGTCATATAATGATGAGAAACAAATCTAGAAACACAATGGCAACCATATATCAAATGAATAGCAACAGGTCAGAATTCATTAGCAACCATGCAACAAAGCCCTTAGCTAATAGCCCAACAATTTGGTGGCAACTTTTGAACATAGAACGTATAAAAAAATAACAAAGCATTCTTTTTTTTTGACTATATTGGCTACTGAAATCAAAAAGAGACAATGCTAATATTTAAATGTGTTGTTTTTCTAATTTTATGATGAGAAAAATCACTTGGAGCACTTTGGCAACCATATATCAACATTGTGGCAACCACCCAGAACCCCTAGCAAATGAATTACAACATGCCATATAGCAATGCTAATATTTTTGGCACATAACCATTTATTTACTACATTGGCTACGAAAATAGAAAAAAATATTTATTTTAGTAAAAAATAAATCGCTCAGAACGTATTGGCAACCTTATATCAACGTTGTGACAACCATCCAGAAATTGCAGCAATTAGCTGGCTAATAACCTGGCATTGTGATGGTGAGCTGTGCACATACATTTGAATATTAACGTTTTTGTTAATTGTCATTATATGGAGAATAATCTCTCTTCAGTGCTTTTGCAACGATATATCAACGTTGTGTCAACCTTCCAGAAAACCTCACGCAGGTGACATCTGCAAGGCAAACACCACCACTCAGTTTTTCCTCCAAAAATGAAATCTAGGCTAACATACTATGATTCGGGACATGCTAATCTTGCATTCTATGCAGTTCGCGAATTGGGACACGGCCTGAATGTACGGGCCAGGGCTTTGCTGGGGAGGATTGGAAGGTGTTTCACGATTGTCTGTTTAAACGGCTTTCCATATCAGCAGTGTCTAGAGGAGCAGAGCCCCGAGAAGCGAGGGGATGAACGTGGCGGTTAGACCGGCCTGGATCATACGGCGCTTTGCTCTCTGTCATAACTATGCAGCTCATATGGAAAATGCCCACTGTCACAACACATCTGCTTCCAAACGATAAGCCGTGGAGAGTCGGGGAGCGCGGCGGAGTGGAGGAACAGAGGAGCTGCAAAGGAAATGGAGAGCCCTGGGGGGTGCAAGCTTAGTAATGACCCAAAGAGAGGACACGAGTCCTTGGCCTTAGCCGGCAGCCGCTGCGACAAGGCCAGCCACACTTTATTTGGTTACAAGAGATTAATAGGACTAAGCTGCTCTGCTGGATAAACCAACGCTTCATTGTGAGGGCCGAATTACTGCCGCGCACCGATTCTTTATGTATTACTGCCCCGGAGGAAACTCCCAACACGATCACATCGCACAATTCCTCAAGGAGGAGCGCAACAAATCAGCCTGGGTGCTAATCCTCCTAGAACCACTTAACAAACTTGCGCTTATTTCCCAATATACTGTTTAAAAAAGGCTCAGGTGTTAGCCAGGGTGTTGCCATGCTGTTTCTAAGGTGTACTGAGTGCTAGTATGTTGCGATATGGTTGCTAAAGTGTTCTGAATGTCTTTAGCACATTGCTATTTAGGTGGTTGTTTTTTGCATGTTGTTATGTAGCTGCAACGGTGCTTTAACATGTTGCTACGCAGTTGATAAGGACATTGCTGTGCACTTGCTAAAGTGTTGAGAGTTTTTTATTTAAAGATGTGGTTACTAAGTTCTGAGTGTTTTTGGCGTGCTGCTATGTAGATACGTGAATGTCCGGTTTGAGACAGCGGGAAATGAAGGGCACAAGCTGGTACTTGCGAGTAACAAGACAATCTGGCTGGTCATGACATGAAAGCGTGTCTTCATCAGGTCCTGTGAGAGTGTGTCCTGCGGCCTGCCTGCGGGCAGTAATGGTCCTCGCTACTGTCTCTCCTCCTTTACAACTGATGAAACACTTGATCCTGCCACTGAACACAGGCGATACACACAAAGCTTCGGCGATCCTTAGATCATGAACACATCCTCAGTTTTGACGCACTGCTACGCTAGTCTAATATCAATCTATAGGCCAGTCTCTGATTACAGCAAATATCAAAAGAGATTTAAGCAACACTTAACTGTTCAAAACCCTTGAGCATATGTCGATGCAGCTGGCTAACGAATAGCGCTTAGAATGTTCTGCAGGTAGGATGTTCGAAAATAGTTTAGGATGTTGACGGTTCTTATATGCATTTTAATTAAACTAAACATGTTATGCAGATGCTAAGATGTTAGCATGTTGCTAATTTGGTAGCCGAGTGGTTGAAGTCATTTTTCTGAACAAAACATGCCCTAAGTAGCTTTAGCATGTTGCTATGTGGATGCAAAGGTGTTTTTGTGGTGTCTTTTAGCATACTGTATGCAGACAATGTTAAAAAATAGCTATCACGTGATGTTAAGTGCTCGCTAAGGCATTAGTTTTAGCATGCAAAGAAGTTGTTTTAAGTAGCTTTTTAGCCTTTGTGCAGTTGCTAAGTTGTTTTTAAGTGGCTTTATGTGGAGGCTAAGATGTTGCTTTAACATGCCTGCTATTCAGTTCTGCTGGGATTTCGCTGATTTTATTGTCTGCTAGGGCAAAAACTGCAAGGACGAGTTACACACACAGTGTTAGCAGTTTGTTTAAATCACTAGCGCTAAGTATGAGCAACAGCCATAGTGATATTTGCTTTAACAAGAACCACTAAAGCCACCTAAAGCTTTATCTTCTGTGGAGTGTCAGATGAAGAGACCACCAGGGTTTAATAGGGTGTGGTATTGATATTGTTTTACAGGTAATGAATTAAATCATAAACATAACCGGCCCTGCTATGCTTCACTCTCAAATTGTGGCATGCGGAGGACGGGGAGCGACTAGATCATGTCTCTACTCCACCGAGGGCTTGTGTGGTCTGTCCACAA
Source organism: Enteromius treurensis (assembly GCA_032275025.1). Taxonomy (NCBI): domain Eukaryota; kingdom Metazoa; phylum Chordata; class Actinopteri; order Cypriniformes; family Cyprinidae; genus Enteromius; species Enteromius treurensis. Next base: position 10,182,021 of record JAUCMU010000047.1, on the reverse strand, counting down.
TAAAAACACAACCCCCTACACCACTTAACGCGGTAACTTCACCCAACAATCACGGTGTATTTAAACAGCTTCGAGTTTAACGATCCTTTCGAGGAGTGAGCTTCATTATCCCAGCGCTTGCTCGCTGCCATCTGTACTAGAGACATCAAACAAAGCCAAAAGCCCACTCTCCCAACCCCTCCCTTCTAATCCCACAATGCACGGTTCGTTCAGAGCCAAGGAAAAGAATGTTAAGAGCCATCATTACCGGCAGATCTCTTGGATTTACTGCGGTGGGGGACGCTTGGAAAAAAGAATGAAGGAGATTTGACTTGTTTTAATCACTACAAGGTACGGGCGACTTTTCTGAAGAGAGAGGTTTGTCAACAATCGCAAGATCCGACAGAACAAAGAGTGGTTTAAGTCCAATGAGAGCGCATTAAACAAATACATATTCTCACTCTGGCACTGAGAAGGAGTCTTAAGAGGGGCTCAACGCTCGTAAACGAATGTTGCAATGAGTAAACGTGCTCTAGTGCAGCTTTGAGATTGCAATGCCCTACGCTTCCTGCATCATGCGCAGGTCAGTGTGCTAGTAAACAAAACTGCGCGTCTGCACCATACATTAACACAGAGACACGCAGAAGTCATCTTTTTTGGAGGTAATATACACAAATACTATTGAAAGCGGGAATGTGCTCACTTGTGTGTGTGGCATGCACATTAATGTCTGTATGTGTGTGATGGAACTGCAGAAAACGCAGCTTAATGTAGAGACAGAAATTACGTGCAGTCGTGTAAATGATGTAAATAACATAAGGCTATTTTACACTCTTCTGGTCAAACACACTGGCTAGGTAGCAAAATTGGGTACCGTTTTTTAACAAATGCATAACAACATGCAAAGCTATTTTCAACATCGTAGCACATCCATATTGACTAAAACACCTAGGCCACATTTACTTTGAACATCTTAACATGCTAAAAGCTACTCTGATCACTTTAGCTTCCACATAGCAACGTGCTAAAAGTATTTGGACCCTTTTAGCATCCTCATAACATGCTAAAAGTTACATAAAACACCTTAGAAAGTGTAAAGAATGTCAAAGCTATTTTTGATCATCTTAGCATCTTTATAACACGTTAAAGGCTCCTTTAAACACCTTCGCCTACTGCACTGCAATATGCTAAAAGATCCCTGCAATATGCAGCTCAGGTCCCTGCGGTTTGACATTGCGACGCTTGTAGACTCACGCTGGCTGTTAGCGCGACAGACGTGATGGGACACTGCCAGACACGCTGTGACAAGTCATTTGTCGTAGTTAATAATTCATATAGGCATGTTAGCGCCGCAGTTGCACGCGTGTGTATTAGAAGAGGCGGCTGTATTGACAGCATGCAATTTTAATGCGCTCTGAATGACTGGGCTAAAGAACAAAGATGGGTAAGATGCTAAAATAAAAAAATCAGCGCTTTTTTGGACGCATAAATGAATCGTAATTTAATTATTGATCACTGGTGAACTATATTGCGAAATCATGCATGCGCTGGCTCAGTTGCGCTGATGTGGTGCTCTCGAAGATGATGGATGCTTTGGCCGATTTGTTGCACGTGCATTTGCGACCTCTGTGACCTCATAAATCCTTATTACTGCGGGGTAGAATGGTGGTAAGGAAAATGCAATGCAGTGCAAATGATATTTGGCCAGATTTTTCCATATTGGAGGCATTTCCCTAGGTGCATGTGGAAAATAAGAGCAACGGCCTCTTGGAGCACAGCAACAGGAGAGCGGCCGCTGTGGCGTGTGAAGAGGTCTGCTGTAAGACGCCTCAAGACACTGGAGCTTATTATTTGGACTGGCACAGGCTGCTCCAGCTAATTTCAGCTGACATGAGAAGGCCCTAGCAACTCCAGGAGGTCCTTTACCCTTCACACACACTCATAACAGGCACCAACACACACAGGCACACTGGTGAGCAACAGTGCTATAAAGGCCAGGGGTCCAGCTCAGTGAAGAATTGCTTTCTCTAAGAGATGGGCTCCTGTCAGCTGCCATACACAAAAACACACACAAGGTCTCTTCCAAACCCTAGTAGGCTGCCTACCTAGACAGCATTTTCCAGCACAACAGGTGCACTATTGAAAAAATAAAAATACTATGTGTGCTTTCTAAAATATGGAGTTGGAGTCATGTATGTGAAATGCATCCCAGAGCTCTCACACTTTATTATATCCGATATTATGTAAAATGTATACGCTATACTACATGGGGGAAAAAATAAGTCCTTACAATATAGATGAAAGACCTCTTGAAAAATGCATTGAGAGAAAAAAATTGAGTAAAAAAGAAAAATAAAGAGTTGAATTTTTATGCATGTTGTTTTAAATAAATGTATATATATTATATTTTTACATCAGAATTTATGGATTTTTTTTTCTAAACATTAAATGTGATTAAACATTTGGAACATACAGTATAGCTGGCAAGTCATGTGGACTACTCTTATGATGCATATATATATAATATAATATATATAATAATATAAATAAGTGCTGGATGACTAAAAGCTAAAAATAAAAAAATAATTAAATAATTAAAAAAATTACATTAAATCAAATTAAAGACAAATATATGAATAAAAAATGAATAATAAAAGACTACATAGAGTTCTTTACTAGGTAGCTGCTCGCCAGCTCTCTGGGGTTTTGATTGGACCTACTGTAGTATTCTCTAGTCCTCTGCCCATGAAGGATCTTTCATTAAACAAGACTGAATCCCTCCTTGTGTGCTGTTATTTTCAAGGTCTGTCTTCAGTACAGGATTCTAGGCAGCATTCGGCACTAAAACTCTCTCTGTGTGGAATAAAGCCTCTCCTGCAATATTTTCACCTCTGATCCACCATGTTCGCTTTAATTCTCCTCCACATAATCACGCTTTAAACCATCTTCACTCCTCAAATTGAATTCTAATAGGCAGACAATGGCCGTGACATCGGAATTTGCAGGAGAGATCACACGTAATCCAACATCTAAATTAAACCCAAATTGGAGGGCCGTTGGTAATTTGCGGAGTGCATTAATAATAATATAAAAAAAGGAGGGTAGACGTGAATGTGGACTGAGCCGGTGGAGCAGTTTGATTCCCTCATCTGGTGTCATTACCGGCGCGTTTCATCTGGACGGCGTGACAAACGCCCCACTGTTTCAGCGGCTCTATGACCAGACTGCAGAGAAGCACACAGCCTGAGTAAACAGCATTTCCCTGCTTCTCGGACCCATCCTCGCAGCAAAACAGCATTTTCAATATCAATATTTTGCCTTGTTTTCCAGCAAAAATATCCAAACATCTTCAAAATTCCACGCATTTGAGATGAAGGCTTATTTGTAAAGGATGTATCTTGAAAAACGTTTATTTCCTACCCAGTTTGCGAGTGTTTCTTCTTGTTTTAAGCTCATTAAATTTAGGCAAGCTGTTACGACTAAAATCAAAAAGAAAAAAACATCGGCCATCTGGGTGAGAAAAAATACAAACAGTTTTGCCTCTTAAATAAATGTGTGCTTTTTTATTAAGAATGTTTACATATTTGTACGGCAGAAAGCAAATGACATAAACAGCATGATATAAAGTATCTATTAAAACAAATATTATGCAAATTCATTGGACTAGTTTTTTGATGCTATAATGGTGCAAAATAAAGTAAAATAAAATAATAATTTTAAATAAATTTTTTTTTGGTTAGTTTCATTCATTTTAAGCTTGTTTTAAACTTGAACGTCATTGAATTTATCAATACAAATGTTTTAAGAATGTTTAGATATTTTTACATCAGAAACACTGCATTAAATATATATATATAAATAAATAAAAATATATATATATATATATATATATAGTATTCATGCTCCTCCATTTTTCTTTTGACTGATTGCAGTGTTGTGGTTTGATTTTAACTGCTTCTACTGCTCTTTTTTTTTGTTGCCTACTGGACAAAATCATTTTTATTTTGGATGAAATAGCAAAAGCGCTAGTATTGTGAGGCTTACAGCTGTGTTGCATGAATACAGTCAGTGCAAAGCTGGGTTATCAGCGAACGTCAAGTGCATCATTTCAGTAAAGTGTTAACATATTGTCTCTCTGGAGTGGTGGGGCGACTTCTCTCCTGCGCTTAGCTGAACAAAAGAATGTTATTTGCTAGTCTATCAGCGCTCAGAGTGGGTTTTCATCATGCTATTGCCCCCGTCTCCCACTGAGAGAAGCATTTATCCATGGCAAGACCAATCAAATGCCCCCCTGTAGCGTCTAATCCTGCCCTGATCCCCAAATGAGACTTGTTAAAGGCAGCAGAATGAAAACACAACAAAAGGAATGATGCCAGACCCTCCCTTCCCTCCAATCTCCACCGGCTGCACTTCCTGCTCCACTGCTCTCTCGTGCGCCATTCTTCCTGTCTCCCCGACCTTGACCCGATTCTCACACAATCCTATTCACTCCAGCTTCATTCGCCCCTTCCGTTCATCCAGAAATTCACATTCAGTTAATATGTACTCTCAATCTGGGACTTTCTCGAGTCGAGTCGAGTCGAGTCGAGTCGAGTCGAGAAGAGAAGAGAAGAGAAGAGAAGAGAAGAGAAGAGAAGAGAAGAGAAGAGAAGAGAAGAGAAGAGAAGAGAAGA
>JAUCMU010000047.1:10162640-10174261 GCA_032275025.1 Enteromius treurensis | reverse complement strand
ATTAAAATGCAAGCACTGTTAATTGCAATGTATTTTTTTTTTCGATTTGTGAATTTCAACAAGCTTTTTATTTCAAATACTTTTGTCATTAATTTTGTTCCATAGTCCCGGCCCTAATATATATAATATAAAATCAAATAAACAATAATTTCTAATAATAATTAATTAGAAAAATGAAACAAATAGTGTATCTTTTTATAAAATTAACTGCAAGAAATTTTTGTTGACATTGAACCCATTTTTTTATTTATTTAAAATTGTAACCAAAGAGCATCTAAACAAACGAATAAAAAAGTAAGGAAAATGTAATAACTATTTTAAAACATTTCCTAATTATTTAATACATATTTAAATACTTATATAGTATGCATATAAATTATAAAAATATATATTTATTCCTGCGAATGTGTCATCACACCCAAAAAATGGGTTTGTTTACATAATATGTGTGTAAACTGTACTGTGTACACTGTATATATATATATATATATATATATATATACACACATACAAATACATACACATGCATGTATACATTTATGATCAATTTTACACTACTATATATATAAATGTGTATGTCAAATAAAATATTTGAATAGAAATATACACGTCAATACATGGACATATTTTCAAAATATATACTGCCAGTGTGTATTTATATGCATAACATACATACCACACACACAAATATATTGTAAACAAAAACTTATTTTGGATGTGATTCATCGCATTAATTGTTTGACAGCAACAAAGAAAGCAAAATTTGATGGTTTTAATTTACTATAATAACTCTGTTGGTGTGTGTAAGCTTACCTCTTTGAAAGTCCCCTGCAGAGCTGGCTTTAGCAGTCTGACTGTTATCCTGGGACACAGGGCCTTTGTTTCTCCACGGTACACACTCAGGCCGCTCCAGACCAGGAAAACAGATCACCGCGAGGTACCAGTGAGCCCTGGACCGAGAGCAAACAGAGCGGCAAACAAAGCAGGAGAGGAAGTGGAAGTCAGTGATCTGTGATAAAGACCAGAAAACACCTTGTAGCAGTAGATCAGTAATATACTGCAAAAAAAGGATTTTCTGAACATAACATTTATGGATTCGCTTCAAAAAGGCTAAAGCTTGATATTTATTTAAACATAAATATGATGTATTACAAAAAGGATGTTTTCTCTTTCACAAATATTTGCATGGATCAATGTAACCAAATCATGGAAAACTACCAAGACTGGGGATCTAATTTAATGATATGCTTACATTGGCCGAATAGAAGTGAATTAATACAAACGCTGCTTTATAAATCAGCAGTAACGCAATCGTAAAAATACTTTATCACCAAGGGCTAGTACAAGATCTGCTAATCTCTGAACCGGGACGATGGACATACCCAAATTTGTGAATCATCTGTACCATGTCATACTGTGCGAGTGTGTGCATGTCCTGTGTGTCCTACATGGCAATTTGCTTTTTATGAGAACACAGAGTACCCCACCGGAATTGCCAGTTCTCTCACAGTTTGGCAAAAGGACTTGTTACACAGTCGATCCTCTTGTACATAAAGCTCCAACAAAACCCAACATGTTCTGCTGTCCTCGCATATCAAACATCTACACTGGTTTTTTAACATGCAGTCTGGGTATTTAACAAAAGAACATTCTGTAAAGTGTGTTCGAGATGTCGTAACTATTTGCGAGGCTTTGTGAGGAGCTCTGACGTCGAAAGTGCACATTTTGTCTCATCTTCAGTGTTGAAAGCTTGTTCTGTTCCCGAGAAGGATTGGTGATGCTCCGGAAATAGTGATTTTAAACTAGCCTTTAAAACATTTTCAAGACATTATTTGTTTCTTATCAATTCTGCTTAATGCATTCAATTCATAAAGGAAATGTATCAATGTCTTGAAGTAAATAAGCAGAACAACATGACAATACAGAGAAAATGTTATTTGAGCAGCAAATCAGCTTATTAGAATGAGTTTTGAAGGAGCATGTGACTATGAAGACTACGGTGTAATGATGCAGAAAATTCAGCATTTAAAATCACAAAAATAAATAACATTTTAAAATATATTTCAATAGAAAAAGGTAATATTATATCACAATATTGCTGTTTTACTGTATTTTCAATTCAGTAAATGCAGACTTCGTACCAACTTCATTCCTTATTATAAAAACAAAAACATAACAATTATCAAATAATAAATTGTAATAAAATAACAAAAATTTTATAATAATACAAATAATAATAATAATAATAATAATAATAATACATATTTATATTCGAATAATAAATTTTATCAATTTTTTATTAAATTTAAATTCCCCACTTACTCCTGATTTACGGGTATAAAAACGTAGTCTTTGCTAAAAATGTCCACATGACGGGTCCATGTTCTTACTCTCTGATGTCGTCTGTATGGGGCTCTGTGATAAAAAAAACAAAAACAGTGAGAAACATACAATTTTAATAAACGATCTATATATATAAATCCTTAAATTTACATTAAAGATGCTACATGAACAAGCTTTTGACAATTAGCGGAAGCTAGAACCTGTGGTTTATTAAGCTGTATGAATATGAATATGAATCAATTCACAGAAGCCATGTGTAGCATCTATTATGATGGATGGATACACAAATAAATATTCAACCCCATTCACTGCTATTATAAAGGATATTTATTTATACACACACATATTTATATAGAAGTCTGATTGCATTAATCGAGGATAGCTTTAACTTGGATGTACTGTCTCTTTAAATCCTGTATAAACACACTATAAAATTTAGATTTCTTACGTGCTGCCAGTGTCTTCGCGGCAGCTAGTGTTTTTCCGAGTTAGCTGCTTGTAGAAGAAGCTACTGAAGATGTGAGATCTTTCGGCCACATCTTCATCGGCTCTTTCCAACAGAAGATACCTGGAGGGAGTATTTAATATTAGAGAAAATATCAGATCTAATTTTGACAAGCAGAAACCCTCATCAGACTCACTTGAGGTAGAAGTCGATGATGACGTCGTTGAGAAACTCGCCATCCTTGAGGCACTCCAGGTCCTCGGTTGTCACGGTAATGCCGCCCTTGGAGGGGGGAGGGGGGTACTGGATCAGCCTGGTGGAAAAAGTAAAAACAAAACCTCCTCATAGAAAATGTAACTTCAGCTTCCAAAAATACAATCCTCTGCGCTACTCATGACATATCAATATTGACTTACAAATTAAATCTAAATTTCACTGCTTGTATGGAAACTTCAACAACTTGATGGAAAGTTAGTGGTATGGAAACCTTTCTGAAGGGCCAGGGAACGTCAACGTTTGGGTTCCAACTACTGAGCTTATGGCTTAATCATTGCCTTCAAAGAAATTAAAGTTGAAGTGTGTCGTTTCTGCACCTCTAGTGGCACCAAAGTGAATTGCAAAAATAATGGCAAGTGTAAAAACAAGTTCCCTGTCTTCAGTGGTGCAAAAGACAATGACAATAAATATGTATATATATATATATATATATATATATATATATAAAATTGTCTACGAAACACAAAAAAGAGATTTAAATGCTAAAGTTGATTATTTTAGGCAATATCATATTTGAGGCCTCTTGGTATGAAACATCCAGTACCTGCGTGGTGAGCTCTGTTGCCGGCTGTGGCTCCGAAGGGGTCTTCTGACTGTTGGCTCTCTTAGCCAGCTGCTGGTCCCACTTGAGTTCTCCTGCTGGGGAAAAGTGAACCATGTCAGATGGGAATCAAAACCGCTGAACTGTGATTGTAATATTTGAACCTATTGACCTTCTCATTGGCTAGAAGAAGGTCAACAGGTTTGGATACTTTGATGGTTTCCATTCAAGCGTGCAAATTCAATTTGATTTTGTTAAAAAGAGGATTGAAAATATAAAGTTTGGAAAAAGAGAGCAAACATGATGGACTCAAAGTGCCAGCTAGACTTGGGGGCGATATGGGTGCAGAAGAAAGAAAATTAAAAGTGAGAAGAGCGACGCCATGTGCTGCCTGTTTAGGGCGACTAACTGGGCTCCATCGCTGTTGAGTGCTGAGCCAGCTCGTAAAACTCAAGAAAAAGAAAGAAAGGAGAACGCGTCTGAGGTGGCCTGCTTCGCTTGCTGCCAGCTGGCACCACTGAAACCAAAAAAGAAAGAAAGTGTCTCGTCCCGGGAGTCCTGACGCCCACACGCAGATGTTGCCCCAAAAAAGACCCACATATGTACTAAAGTTGTAGGACCCCCAAAGTGCAGCAGCTACGAGCCTCCGCCCACGTCATAAAGCCTCTGGAGAGAGTGACACAACGGCCACTTCCACAGAACCCGAGAAAGAAGGAACCGCTCAGCTACTATCCGTAAAGGCAGCCAAGTTTCCTTCTCTGTCCCGTATCTACACACCAGCACAGCCTCCATGGACCATGGCTAACCTCACTCCTGCTCTTATATTGGGCCGTATAATTCCACTGGTGCCTCTATCACGCCTGCGCTCAAATTCCTGCCAATATCTGGCCAACCCATTGAACGCTGTAAGAGGAAGCAATGAAGAGGGGCAAATGAATGGCTGGAAGTATAGAAGGACAAATGAATGGACAGATAGATGAAGGAATGTAAGAAAAAGGGATGTGGATACATGATGGACAAAGGCGTAGAAGAAATAAGGCATAGATGGATGGATGGACAAAGGAATGAACAATGTATGCATGAATGACTGAATGAATTATTTAATGAATGGGTGGATGGAGCAGAAAAGTATGAATCAATGGAGAGATTGATGGATAGACAGATGAACTGACCTTTGCCGTGTCCTGACCAGCGTCCTCCGTGTTTTGTCCCAGCAAGGACAGGACATTTTCGCCCTGTGGGTGGCAATGAAGCCGATTCAGTCCGTCTGACCAGGACAGAGAGTTACTCAAACCGCTCTGACCGTGACGCAGGCCAATCACGTCCATGAGAGATGCCAACAGAGCCGCCTGAAGGTCCTCTAACTGACCGGTCAACACCAGCAGGACGAACGGACAGGCCTGTCCTAAAAACACAATAGAAAGATAGAAACCACATTCTTCATTTCTTTTTTTATTCATTTAGTTTGTTTTATTTGTTTATCTTCAGCCTTTAACTCTGCTCAGATGCTTGAAGATCCATCCAGAAATGCTCAGTGATTGGCCAAAATAAAGATGAATAATAATAATAATAATAATAATTAAAAAAAATAGTTTTCTTCCATTCTGGAATACCAAGCACATTAGCACAAGACTGAATGAATTAATCTTTTAATGGCAGCCGCTTCAAACACACACACCTGTTTGCGGTTCACACACACTGTAGGGAATGCCTTAATACTCAATGGTTGACTGCTCATCACATGAGCTCCGACTGCTGTGATAACCTCATGGTGCCATTAAGACTGGTTCGCCCTGCCAGCAGCATTCTCATTGCAGAGATCAAGGGTGTGTGTGTGTGTGTGTGTGTGTGTGTACTAAACAGAGCTTGATACATTTGTCTGTACAAACTGAATGTGAGATGATAATTACAGCCAATGAGCAAATATGGTTAAATGTTTACAATAAAAGTTATGAGATGCAGGATTTTAGATTATTGTTCTTTGTTATTATTTGTTGTATAAATATCATTTATTGAAATTGTTATTGATAATAAACCACAATAAACATTTTCATATTACAGCATATTATTAAACACATGTTTTAAATTAAGAATATTAAATATGTGACATTTTTAATAAAATATAAATATTTATATTATTATTAGTAGCAATATTACTGCGTTTTCAATATTACTTTATTATTATTAACAACAAGTCATATAGAAAATCTATTTTATTTTTATAAAATTGCAATTCAAAATGCACTGAAATAATGCTAATATTTTTATTGTTACTTTAATATAAATAAAAAAACAAAAATAGAAGTGTTATTTTGTAATATTTCACGATAAAATATATATGTTTATATTTTAAACATTTAACTGATGTGTGTTAATAGGTGTGTGTATCTTGTTTAAAAACAGATCTATTTATTTTTTCCATATTTTATTTCTTTGTATACGCTGTACAGATAATCTTTCATCCAATCAGAATTTAGAGCAGGATCTGTTTTGTAACAGTGCCTTGTGCTCTGTATTAATTGTCATTTGTGATATGTGTTTCTTCCTCATACAAGATGACAAAAATTAAATGATTTCCATCCAGAAAAGTCTCAGCTCAAATGGATCCCTACCCAGAATGCTCCAGTGTAGGCCTCACCTGAAGTGTGTACGGTGTGCAGTACAGACAGCTCTTTCTGGATCAGCCTGGCTTGGGCATCCGACACCACGAGGATGAGGAGAGAAGGTGCGGGCTCCTCCGTGCTGGAAAACAAACTGCCGTCACGGGCCAGTCCGCCGTCCCACACACCGTACAAGAGCAGCTCAGAGCAGGACACACTAACGGGTACCTCAGCCTCCCCATCAGCACCTACAAATACAAGAAATAAGCAGGATTATTCAACTTTGGGTCACAGATATTCAATGATAAAACTGACATCCCTAGTAAAAACTAAACTGTTGAGTATATGATTCAGTAATTTGCTCAAAAAAAACAAGAGATATAAAAACTACTGGCAGAACCTTATGGTATGTTCCCACCAGACGCAAATGAAGTGTTTAAGTCAATGCAAAGAAGCGATTAGACATCCCGCAGCGCAATTCATGCAAATTAATTCAGGTGTTTGACGTGCTTAATGATTGACTTGCATGAAGCGAGTTAGCAAACTTTTAGATAGGCGCTCTCTTTTTTTAATAAACCGCAGATTTGTGTTTTAAACAACTACATTATTGCTTGAAATACTCTTAAAACTGCATTTAATTGCACAATAACAGCAATATTTTGAAGATTTTGCGGTTTTCACCTCCACCAATGCACGAGACTGGAGTCACCTGGCAGAAGTCCCTCTCATGATGCGAATTTGCGTCTGTTGTTAAGTAGTTAAAATCTTTATCATTACTGTTACACTTGTAGTAATTGTCCTAGGTCTTTAGAATGTGCTTGCTAAATGCTAATGGCTAATGCTAACCAATAGCCAGGTAGGTACTTTGTTGGGCATTATATCGTCACAAATGGGCACTAAAGTATTGAATCCTTTTCCCACCTCAAAAATACATCACATTCCACAAGTAAAACAGATTTAAAACAACAATTGACTAGGCTTTAAGGTGCACACTAGCATATGTACATCAATGCTAATAGCTAACAGCCATTAGAAAAGTCCAACCATATTTTTTTCATGCCAAATATTCTATTTCCCTTAAAAACTGTCACATTGTTCATATAAATGAGTTTCAAACTGCGACTGGCATTAACTTTTTAGGTGTGCGCTAGCATATGTGCATCAATTCTAATAGCTAACAGACACAAGAAACATCCAACCCCATTTCTTTATTCTCAAATGTCCTCTTTCCCTCAGAAAAATGTCACATTATTAATATAAAATGGTTCCAAAAAGCAACTGACATAAGCTTGACTACCTTTTACGTGCGCACTAGCGCACATGTCAATGCTAGTAGCTAACAGCCACAAACTTATCAAACGCTTGATAAAACGCTCTCTTTGCATCTTGAAACAGGACAGCGTTTTTGAATGTGAACTAGCATTGGTACACTCTGATATTTAGCCCCCATTTTTCACAATCTAATCACACTTTTTATTTCTCTTGACAAATCCCATTTTTCCCTAAGAAATATGTCACATTAGGTAAGCAAAATGGATTTCAAACAGCCTGACATCGATTAGCTTTTAGGCAGACACTAGAATATACGTCAGCACTAGTAGCTAACAGCCACAAATGCATCACAAAGGCTTGATAAAATGCTCTCTTTGGCTCCCGAAACAGGATGGCCTTGCTTGAATGATTTGTTCTAATGTCTTTCATGTTGGTAGCTTACGCACAAAGACCCCATAAAGCTAAGAATAGAGAGGCGCTAGTCTGAAACCCTCATAAGCATCTTATACACACACAGGTGCTCTATTGAACACGGTCATTAATACGGGGGTGACTGAAGTCACGCAAACAAGTTCTCTGCTCTTCCTCTGTCTCGCACACATAAATAGAGTCTTAATCTGAGCCGTCTTAGCGGTGAAACTAAGAGAGAGGAGGGAGAGACCTAGGGTCACAGACAGTTGAGGAGAGACAAAACAGGGTGAAGGGTCAAAGAGCTCTGCTGGACGCTCATCTAATAAGCCCATTGGTGTATTTACACTTCTTCGCCACACAGGACAGCACCACAGCAAAACATTGGTGTTTTTATATATAAGCTTTGTATTAGTGATCAGATTTGTTCACTGGGTGATTTTATATTAGCATCTGACTAAATGTCTGTACTCCATGCTAACGTGCACAGATGTAACAGAAAACACCTGTTTGAACACCAGACTGAATAAATTAATCCTTTAATGGTCTCTCTCTATCACACAGTTATTATAGATGTTTTCTGTGTTTGTAAGTTTTAAACTCTAATGATTTTTTCAAAAGTTGTGTTATGTTACCTGTTAGCGTTAATTATGTATAATTAGATAAAATGTATATTATTAAATATTACAAAAATATGCTATATTTATATTTATAATATTATTAGATGTATTTTTAATATTTAACATTTTTATTTATAAGTAGATATAAATATTATGTATTAGTTAAATGTTAAATATATTATGAAACACTTTTGAAACAAGTTATTAAATCCTATTATCGACATTTATAATTATACTATTTTTAGAATAAAAAAAAAAATATTTAAAAATCTTGTTTAATTAAATGCACAGACATATTTTTTTTCATAATTTTCTTTACTATTATTTTAATTTAACTATACATAGACATAGATACACAATATTTTTTACATTTGTATTATTTAGTATATATATATATATTAAATAACAGCTTATTAATTTATTTTTAAATACAATTTTAAATAATACTATATTTACATCCAAATATACAATCATATTACAAAAAAAGAAGAAAAAAAAGGGAAAAAAAACCAAAACAATTATATATATATATATATATATATATATATATATTTATTTATTTTTATTGTCCACTTTAATGGTCTGTTATCTCAGCTTATTTCTCAATATACCACAGTATTTATTGTCTAAAAAAAACAAAAAGAGATTATTAGTTTATAAGTAAATACCTTTGAGCGGTACAGAGATGCCTTCATCTGTGATCTATAAAAGAAAGAGAGAAGGAAAACATCGCATTAAGTCAAAAGCCAAACATGGAAGGGATAACAAAGGGTTGGCGGTCTCTTAAAAAACTGCTGACAACAAAGTCTGTCCACCACCAGCTATTTAACAGATTGAAGATATAAAAGAGCCATTCTGCCACAGATGGAAAGGCAGAAAAGAACACAGCCACATAAAACAGTGGTCAACGAACCCAAACCAGAACAGAGGACGTTCCTGCTGGGATTCGTTCCGATAAAGACAACAAACTCTTGACACTTCCTCTCTGTTCCAAAAACCAGCACTCTTGCAGAAAATCTGGAACAGTCGACATAGACAATATGAATTAACAACAAAACATGCCACAATAAGAGTGATACATATCTATGCAATATGAATATTATTGTACAGCATACATTTATAATAGAGACTTGCTAAATAGTTCATTTTCTTGAATAGAAATCCTGCCAGCCGTACGTATCAATCATGAAAAGTGACATTAATGAAACTAAAATGCAAAATAATTGGTTATTGTACAAAATGATTCAGCCTGAATTCAGATGAAAATCAATGTGCAAACTAACGACTAAGAATTGTGTATTCTATTAAATCATTTTAAATGAGCAAAAATTGAATCAACTGATTATTTAAGCTACTTTAAAAAAGTAAACAAACAATATTATTTATCATTTCGAGAACTTTTTAGAATATTTTTAAGTTCGAAAACAAATTTACAAGGTTAAAAGAGGCAGCTTACTGGATTTTGGAACAGAGACACTAACCTGTTGATCACATCCACACGTTACACACGTGTCCCTTCCCCCCGGCTACACTCATAAAACGCATCCTAAACGAGCGGCCCCCTCCAGGAGAGCACAACTCTTGCTCGATGGCTTGTAAAACGAGAGCAGAAAAGCCGGTGTTGAGTGCTTTTTCAGCACTGCTGGACACACCGCGATAACCTCTGCTCCGCGTCGGGGCCAGTTTAGCTCACACCGCTTTTGTTGCTGTTCAAATAAACATGGCTTTCAGTCGCTCTGCAGCGTTTTGGGCTTTGACTTTGGGAATTTTCTGGCCAACACACTTTCGTCGGTCTCTTAAATCACATCTGCAGCCCGATGTCGGCTAGCTGTTGCTTTGTGGTTTGTAGCAGGAACGGCCAATTAAAATACTGGAATAACAGATGTCCTTCATTATACAAACAACAACAAAAATCGAATTGCGTGATTGGCCGAATCAAAGAGCTGGACCCATGTGTTGGAAACTCATCCAGGCCAGATCTGGAAGATGGAAGCTAGAGGCCTAATCCAATGTGACCATATAAGAGAGAGTTAAGATCTTCAGACTGATGTCAAGTCTAGTGGCTTTGAGTCCACTGCTCAACCACTTTTATAATCTAATACAACTTAAATAAAAAACATATTTTCAGCATAAGCTTGTCTCACCACAATGGTCCCGTTGGCCTGCGCTTCGACCGTGTCGTAATGGAGTCTGCTGAAGTCCAGTTCTATGATGGAAGGCACTTCTACTTTGGTCGCTGACTTTTCACCTCCTGCGTTTGTCTTTGGGCTCTTCTGGTTCCCTGACTGATGCAAGAGAATAAAAAAAACATGATTCATTTATTTATCAGTGCTGGTATACTGCAAGAGTCCATTCACACGCGGCGTCTTTTGCGTTGTTTAAAGGGTTCGTTCATCCAAAAATTTAAATTCTCTCATTAATTACTCAGCCTCATGTCGTTTCAAACCCTTCGTTCATCTTCTGAACACAACTAAGGGATTTTTGATGATATCAGAGAGAAAATGAGACCCTCCGTAGACAGCAATACAACTGAAATGATTTCAGTCCAAGAAACATAGCAAAAACACAAAAAAACAGGAGAGTACTTTTTTTTGCGCAAAAAAACAAAACAAAAAAACAAGGCGCAAACAGCCACAGATTATGCAAATGTTATATGATTTCACCCCGATGTAAACAAAGCTGATAACATCAAACACATTAAAGCGTGTGTATGTGCAGGCCTGGAAGACGTAAGTCACGCGAGAAAGTTGTAATTACAATATGCTTTTTCTGTTTCCTTTGCGCAAAAAACATGTATTTTCGTAGTGCAGCAAAACTGTTTATCCACTGATGTCACATTGACTGTTTTACTGGTGTTTTCAGTACGTTTCTGGATATGGGATCATTTCAGTTGTATTGCTGTCTATGGAGGGTCGGATGGCTCTCTGATGTCATTAAAAATGGCTTAACCCTTGAGCCTTCCTCGGTCATTTCTGACCGGTGATTTTTTTTTGTAAAATTTAAAAAAAATCACAGCTTCATCAGAATGATTTGTAATAGGTTGACTTTTATGGCACTTGGAATGTGAACACAGGAAAAAATTGAGGGCATGATTCGAACAGGTTAAGTAGATGTAA
>JAUCMU010000047.1:10148057-10160737 GCA_032275025.1 Enteromius treurensis | reverse complement strand
GTAATGTAAGGAATTACTTTTAAATAGCAGTAATAAGTTATATATAATATATTTTACATTAACATCAAAGTGCAGGAAAAGTAAAAACATAGCAATTTTATAATTTAAAGAAAAATCTTTACTTTTTCATTTCACACATTTTTGCCACTGGTTAAATTTAGTAATAGATTAATATCACCAATACCAGATTTTATTTTTAGCATCTGATTTGAGTTTAACTAAATTATTCAGTGACTTCTGTGTACAGTATAACCACAACAGCATTAAACATTTTATCAGTCGTATGTTTGTGTTGGATAAAAGCATGTGCTAAATGAATACATGTAAATGTTTATGGCATACAGTCAGTCGGGGCATATGTTTTAAACCTACGCCAATTTATTATCAATTACCTGAGTGTCCCTGATCCCCTCAGAGATCCGCTGCTCTTGCGGACTCCCAGACACGTCATTCATCTCATCAGCTCCTTCATCATCGCTGGACAGCACGACTGAAAGAGAGAGACAGATGTGTATTAACCAATCAGAAATGCCTTCACGCAAAAGTTCAGATGTTCTCGCTTCCATGGAAACACACAGGATGTTCTTTGGGTCAAAAAAAAAATCCTCATTATAATGAAATTTCTGTTATATTAAATTAGGAACGAATGAAGAATAGAAGGCTTTTCAGCAGTGGTCTCAGACTTCTGGACCACACCGCACGTGTCTAAACGTTCTGGAGGAAAAACAAACTTCTAGATAAACTTCTGATGCTACATTTTCCAATGAGGTAAACGCGAGTCTCGACAGATGTTTGCTCCGGTAAACAGTTTGTGTGTGTATTTGAAAAGTTCACATGATTAACACCACCGAGGGTCAGATGGTCATTCCGACATTGTGTTCTTACAGTTCAATATTATGTTTCTAATAAAGCAATCAGCCAATTTTTCTTGCATCTGGCGATTAATGACTGTTCATTTCTGACCACGAATTTATCTTTTCCCCTTCTTCTCTGCAGCAGAAGCTTCTCTTGGGTCATATAATGGGCTTTGAGAGAGAAACGGGGACATGGGTAATCCTCTCTCTCTCTCTTTTCCATCCTTCACCTCCTTGCCTTCCTCTTCCTGTCCACCAATCCATCAGAAAACAATAACAAATCCAATGCTATCCATCTGTTTTGCTACATTAAAAATGGTTTGAATTGGAGAGGTTTTCAAACCAAGCAGACGTTTGTTCTAATCAATCTGTTCAAATGTTCTTCTTCTTTGTCTCTAAAAGGAAAAAAAATCGTTTTAAGTTTTAAAGCCAGAAAAACAATTGAAAAACACTATAAGAGCTTTTTAATCGGAAAAAGAGCTAAATTCATCATTCGTTTTAGTCAGTCGAGGAATCAACTGATCTGATTCACTAAACCGGCCTGAATGAACTCATTGACCTAATGATCCAGACTGGGGCAGAAAAGATAACCAGTGATGAAAAAAACGTTTGGGTGACCAATGACCAACTACTGCTTTAAAGGCAACTGTAATGGCACTTAAGGTGTTTAGGATGAATTAGTCCTGGCTGATCATGAGGAGGAGGATGGTGCATCAGCGTTCCTCTCTAGCAGACAGAGGTGTAATGGGCTTTACCCAGACCTTGAGGTCAGGATTGCAGTAATCTAGATTGTGAGAGTGAATGCTGCTATTCTGCACACCGCACACTTAAAGACATTAATCTTTACGAGGACATCCTTCATCCATTGACAGCTCAGAACAAATGCCGCCTTCGTAACAATAAGACCATCATGTGGTCATGGAAAAGGCTGTTATGTTTTTGTTTTTTTAGATCGGTTCATTTGGTTTTATTCTCTCCAGTTCACACTCAGTTTGCATTTCTCAATCCAGATTCCCCATTCTCCACTTGTGAAAGTTAACTATATTCATTTAAGGATACTAAATAAGCTTTATTGGAATTTTTTATTTATTTATATATATATATTTTTTTACATGTTAGATTAATTAGGTTTCACTCTCTTTTTGCGTTCACATTCGCAAATGCTGCATGTTTAAATCCAGATTCCACTTTGTCTATTGTTGGATGTTTACTTTTTAATTTAGTGATGCACAATTTCTCTTTATTATGAAAGTTTATATTTCACCTGTTAATTTCAGTCAAATTCTAGGGTTGTAAATGGAGTTTTAAAACCGTTGATTTGATTTGATTTTTTTTGTTCACACTCAGATTGCTTTTTTAAATCTCTAGATTCCACTTAGAACAACACTGGAAGTAATTATTTAATTTAGGGATGGAAAATAAGTACAATATCAGTTAGCTGAAAAAGGTTTAAATTGTTATACCTGAATGTTTAATTCAGTTTTAATCTCATTTTAAATTCACATTCAATCAGCTTTTCTCAATATAGATACCCAGATTGAAATTCTTGAGATTCTGTTCATTGTTAAAGGTCTACTATTTCTTAGAGTTTCTTAGAGCACAAAGTATCTGTACCATATATATACTAGCCTCTCGGGTTAATTCAGTTTGACTCTCTTTTTATGTTCACACTCAATCCACATCTTTATAAAGGCTAACAATTTTATGACACTTTTAGATGTAATCTATAAATTAATTTATTTATTTTAACAAACCTCTAATAGGTTGGAGTTATCTTGACCTTCTGACCATTTCGAAGAACAAGATCTGGTGCCAATCAGTGCTTTAAAGAAACACGTCTTCCATTAAAGACAAAGGCAGCACGTTGCCTTTTTTCCAAGCGTTTATGAGGTAAGCCTGGCATACACTGCATGCAAAAGCTGTTAAACGCACTACCCACCTCCCTGAAGGGTAAGAAAGTTGAAATAAGGCAAGTTTGCACTCAAACCAATGTTTGAAATGTGATGGAAAGAATAATCTCAAAGAAAGACAGAAAAAAAAAAAAACAGTCACACATACTTGGCTCTGTGGAGCTAGGCTTGGATCTCTTGTAGGCCTTGCAGGAAACCTGAGGCTTCCTCCTCAATCTGTTGCTGTAAAATGACACAAAAGGGTCTTTGCTCTTGGCCTCTGAAGGGGAACTCAGCGGGTCTTTTCTAACAGGCACAGAGGTGGCAGCTCTTTCTTCAAACGCCCTCAGACACTTAGCTCGAGCTTCCTGAAGAGAGCGGCCTGAGCGGAGGCTGGGGTCATGATTGGATGGTATGGATTCTTCATTTAACACAGTTCCATTATTGCTTTTGCTTGCTGCTTTCTGAAGTCAGAAGAGACAAGAACAGAGAACAAAGAGGTTACAGATAACCCTAGCTGAGTGAGACAACACCCCGTCCAAAACTGGCAAACGTTCAGGTCTTAAATATATTAATTAGGTAAGTCTTTAATGTTAACTGAACACTTAGCTACAAAGCAACCCTAGCATGAAGTATTCATGACGTAACACTTATAGTAACTCATATTCATGACATCGTTGGATTCTTCCATTCTTGAACTAAGTACCAACATCAGTATGAATAAAATGAATATGTGCTACTCATATTATGGCGACTATGGAGGCAAAGTAGTGTACTGATGACAGTTTGATCTAATTAACTATTGTGAAGGCTCAATCCATGAATATTAAGTAACATGAATGGAAGCTTCAGGAGGGTTTTGAGGCAATGTCAGTTTAACCTATTTTATATTTATGAGCAAAGGCTACAAGTCATTCTATGGTGAAATGTTGCTAAGAAGGTAGCATGACTGGTTGGTCAGTTAGACCTTATTTATATTTATGAGCCAAGACATCATTTAAGGTGGTATGATCCAGCATAACCACAAATACATCAAATTTACAACCTAGAAATGTGTCATGTGGAAAGGAATTGTTACTTCACTACCGCTGTACCAACAACAATATAGCCATAATAAGATTCAATTCATGAGCTTGAACTTTACAGTAGACAGATTCAAAATTTTGCTAAACCGAGTGGATCCTACAGACACTTGAATGTCTTTTAATAACAGACCTGAACACAACCTCACCTTAGAGACATCACAAACAGAACGAGTGGTCTTTAATTTGCGGTCATCCCGTGAAACGTGTGCCGTGTCATCTGAAGTGGGCGACCTCCGTGTCTCTTTCACCTGAGAGTGGCCTTGTGTCCCTTCGGTTTCTTCTTCCTCATGGAAAAGCCCACATGCCTCCAGTTCCTCAGAATCCAGGCCTAACAAGAAAGAATGATGGAGAACTTGTTGAAATAATAAAAAAAGGAAAACTCCAGGATTTTACAAGAAGCACATAACCGTCTCCTAACAACTGCTTTTTCTCTTTATGCAGTCCCCAGTACATATAAAACGGCCTTATTGACCAAATATCATTCCTCCACCTTGGTGGAGGTCACATCAGCCATGAAACGGGGCTAAATCGCCCAATTCCCCGGAGACGTGGAACTAGACAGAGTACAAGAGAGAAAGCCAGCGAGAAGGAGAGCGGCAGGACCATTTTAACAGATCCATAAAGTTAAGCATTTGTTTATTTATCAGCGATCCGAAGCCAGGAAAACTCTGATGCCGTCCAATATTATGTAGAGCAGGGAGTGTAGGAGGGTCAAAGGAAAGGAGACAGCTGCGAGATGTTAAACATATCGCCTGAAGCCCAATGGAGGGAAAGAGCAGAGGGACGAAGCTGATCATTAAAGGTACTTAGAGATGCAGAGACTTAGTAAAGTCAAAAAATAAGGGCATTTTCCCTCATTAGCTTCTTGATAATCTACAGCAGATATCTCAGCCAAAGTTTACCGTTTACTTTAACTGCTTCTTTTGTTTAACGATCCAATTCATTAGGGAAAAACCAAGTCGCTTTCTGAATTATGCGGGAATAGTCATGCTATAGCTTGTTTGTGTTTTTGGCAAGAATTAATATGAAGTCAATTTTATTTTTAAATTTATGGTTGAGTTTACTCTAAGGTTTTATGTTTTCTTAAGAAAATGAGAGTGGTGTGTGTATGCAATATCTGGAGCAGTCCTGAAATGCTTGTCAAGTAAAAGGAAAGGAAAACATATATATATATATATGTGTGTGTGTGTGTGTGTGTATATATATATATATATATATATAGTGATAAATAAATAAATTATATATAAAGAGTTAATTGTCAAAAAATGATTTTTAACAATTTAAAAAAAAAAAAATTTTTTTGATCAGGTAAAACAAATAGTAAGAAATAATAACTAATTAAACTGATAAAACACAATAAAGACATGATAAAATAATAAAACATGATTAAAAATAATAATAATATATGTATATTTTTAAATAAATATATGTATATGTAGAGAGAGAGTAAAAATGAATTAACCAAGTGTTAATTAAACTATTAAAAACATTTGTTAATTGCATTAAACAGAAAAAAAAGCAGAAAAAAAAAATATTAAAATAAGTTTTGATTATACTGTCAGTATTAAAAATTTCTGTTAAGTACTAAAATTACTGACGAAAGATAATATATATATATATATATATATATAAATGTTTTTTAAATATTATTATTATTTTATTTTATACATGTTTTATATATATATATATATATAAACGTTTCTGTTTAACTGTTTTTCTAACTTTCTTTTGAGTATTAAAATTATTAAAACTAAATAAATAAAAAAAAAAAAAAGCTAACTAAAACTTAAAAAAATAATAAAAAAAAAACCCTAAGAAAAATTACAACATTTCTAAACTAATATTAATGATCCTTAAATAAGACTGGCATGTACCTCTACGAATCTTGAACGAAGAGCTTTCAGACGTGTCCGTATGGTTCTCATCATGGCAGAGAAGAGTATCTGAGGCTCTTTTGGGTCTCCATCTGAAACAAATAAACATTACTGTTCTAAAAGCCACTAGATCATACAGGAATCTCCTGCTCTAGACCACAGGCACTAACCATCATACCATAGCTCAGAGTCTCACCTGTTGTTTCCTGTGAAGTCTTTCCCTGCGGTGGGAGTCTTACACTGGGCTCTGGAACCAAGCGTCTCAGACACCTTACTGGGTGTCTTGCTCGCCTGAATGGGGCAGATTTTTATGGGTTGTTTGTTCATTTTAAAACTGACCGGTCCACGTGTGGCTCTTTTGGGAAGGTTATCCGAGCAAGTGTGGGATTCCGGTGAAAGATCCCATCGCTCACCGGTAAGAGATCTGCAAGAGAAAGATGGGCACAAATACAAACAAAATGTGTCATTATGCAGCTGTAAATGATGTTTTGCTCTCACACGACTTCGAAATTTCTTATGTGTTTTTTGTTTTTTCTGTATTTGTCATCCCTTCCTATCAAAATGCTTGCTATGGATGTGAAAACATCTGACCTGATTTTATTTTATTTTTTTATGGCAGACAAAAAAATTTGAAGGCAGTATGTAAACGTGATTAAAGCGTGAGAATGTATTTCTTTTAAAGTGCAAAAATTGTGGACGGGAAGAGCTTAAATGTGGCTTTTGTTATGATGCAAATCTATAGATAATTTTTGCCCATTTTATCATCTGCTGAAACAAAACATAAGTGTGACTGCTCAAAATCTACACACTTAAATATGTAGGGTTAGGAATGGTTTTGATTCTGAACTTTAAGTATAGAAAAAAAAAAATACATCACAGGTCAAAGGTTTGGAATCATTTAGATTTGTTTTTGATTTATTACAGTTGCTTTTGACCACCAAGACTGGATTTATTTGATCAGAAACACATTAAAAAGAGTAATATTGTAAATAATTATTGTATTTTCTATATAAATATATTATTTATTAACACTATTTATTTATTTTATTTTATTGTGGAAATACCTCCCAAGTTTACAATAAAATTAATTAAAAAACCGTAAAAAACAAAACAAAAACAACAACAACAAAAAACAAAGACAGATTAAAATAATTAAAACTGAAAGTAAATTCATTTAGGTATAATGTTAGGAAACATTTGTATTTTAAATATATTAATATTAATATACATATATAAATGTTTTTTTTTTTAAGTATCAATATTCACAAGCATTATTAAGCAGCAAAACGGTTTTCAACATTGATAATGAGAATCATTATTAAAATTGAGCACCAATAATAATTGAGTCAGCATATTAGAATGATCACGTGACACTGAAGACTGGAGTAATGATGCTGTAAATTCAGCTTTGTATTACAGGAATAAATTACATTTTGAAATATATTGCAATAGGAAAGTTATTTTCATTTGTAATAATATTTCACAGTTTTACTGGTTTTACAGGATTTTTATTCAAATAAATGCCCCCTAGCAGAGCACAGACATAGTCAGAAATATCTTAACTACTGCAACTTTGGAGTGGTAGTTTAACTGAGGCTCACACTTGCAAAGTGAATAAACAGCTCCATCTAGTGACGCTTTCCAAACTTTTAAAGCATCCGAAGCATGGGACTGTATTGTGAAGTCTTACCTCACCGACTCACTCCTCTGAACATCTTTTGACTGAACATTTCCATTAGAACTGCTTTTATGAAGTGTTCTCCCGTTAAGAGCAGCTGAACCCCACTGCTTCTGAAAGAAAAATTAAAACAAAAAGAGTTGATTCACATAAAAAGACTATGAATGTGTAACACATTTTATTGGCCGATTATATGGACATTAAGGTGTAGATGAAGGTATCATTACCTTCTGTGAGTTGCCGTCCTGCAGTCGAGACAGAGGAGACAACATGTCCAGACTGCATGAATCTGACGGCTGCTTCTTTTTGGGGATTCTGAACGGGACTGCCATCTAAAACACAAAATATATATTTAAATTATAACTTATTTGTTCTAATTTCAGTTTAATACCATGATAAATCACCTTGATGCACTACAAAAAACAGTGTGTATTTTTTATGAAATTTTTTTAAGCATTTTATACAGACTTTTTGCAAGTAAAGAATTTAAGAGAGAGAGAGAAAAAAAAAAGCATTAATAAATTAGTATGTTCTCAAAATGATAGCAAAAAATGATTTGTATTTACAAAATATCTACGTTACATTTTAAATCAATAAATACAGAACATTCCACTATTACACGAAAATAGCTTTTACTGTAAAACAAACATTACCTTGAGATGCAAAAGACATATATGACGTGTCTTGATTTCTGAGGACCTGATCAAAATAATGTGAGTTTATGCTTAAATCAACAACAAATTAATTTAAAAGAAAACTAAATTAGAATAATAAAACAAAAACAAACAAAAAAACAATGACAGGTATTTGCTCTGGTTTTAAGTAAAAACTCACTTCATTTTGTTCAATTTCTCAGAAAACAAGACTTCTCTTCATTATCCAGTAAAATGCTGTTTTAGAATGTTAACGAGACAAAACACTAAAGAAGAAATCCTTACTATACTATATTATTATTATTATTATTAATTCTCCAGTGTTTCCCCAACCTTTTTTGACTCTAATTCATAATTTCTAGTTTTACTGAAATCAAATGCATTATACTTGATATTGCTGCATATAAAATGTTAATAATAATAAAAATTAAAAATAAAAACATTATTGTTAACTTTTTGAAGACTTAAGTTTGAAACCAAACCGAGATAATAGTTTTCATAAACAAATAAAAAGAAATCTGCATATTCTTCAACAATGTTCACATACTTTTTAGAAGTTTGATCTTTAAAAAGACACAGAACATTCTAGTAAAATAAAATCAACAACAATACTAAGAAAAAGATTCATTGCGATATTGGCAGCCCAGATACTTAAAGCTCATCATTTATTTTTATAGGCCAATTTCATATGCAAAATTTTAATCTTTCCATTTTTGCGAATCTAACTTAGAAACTAGACTCGTTTACTTCGTTGTAAGTGAACAGCAGTGATCAAAGCTGTGAACTATTTCAGAATAATCCAGTAACCTTAAACGCCCTCAAATACCCAATTCACAAAACGTTACTATATTTGTAAGACTTTTAAAAAATTGTTATGTCCGTTTTACAATCAAAACTGCTACAATACCACATATCAAACAACACGCACGAGCTAGAATCTCATATAATCGAAATAATAATCACACTATAAGTGTCTAGAAGCTCTAGAGATCATGAATGCGATTTTTGTCAATCAGTTTAAACATGTTAGCATTGGCTGCTGCACTCCAGGGCCATTATTATTAGACATCTGAGCTTACATTAGCCTCATAAACGCCATACTTACAGCACACACCTGTCTGAGACTCGCTCTATAAATATCAGGCATGGGATATAAAAGGGTGAAGGCACTGCTAAATCATTCTGGTCAGCAGAATAGCAATAAATGCACTAAGAAGTGGGCATCCTCTTTCTGTTTATGTGCGACGTTCTTCCCAGTGCTTCTTCTTCTGCAGTTTGGCGGTTGGCGGGTAAATAAAGCGAGCGCCATCTCGTGTAATTTACGTTACATTCTGAAAAAATATTCAGGTTTAATCTTTTTGTCTTGTGTTGAAACTGGAAAAAAAAAACTGTCAAGCATATTCTACTACTTATGCGAGGGAAAAAAAAGGGGGGAAAAAGCCTACTTATTTAGAATACCCCGCCTTCTAGACATTTTCGGCATCGGCATAATTTACATTAACATTTTTGTTATTGCTGCTTGGCATTTTAATGTATTTAAAATAGTTTAATAATAGTATATTAATATTAACATTAACATTTAAGAGACCTAGAGAAACAGATTCAAAATAATAGGCCTAAAAAATTGTGTTTTGGTAATACAAAGAATAAATTAGTAACGTTACCTTGCGTATGTTTCGTAGTGGATATTGGTATAGGCTAAGTGGTTTTATTGTTTCAATCATGTGCTCGTTTTTGCTGAGTAGCTCTTTATTATTTATTTATTAGATGAATACGCAATTTAAACTACAATAGCCTAATAATATCGCTTACCTGTACCACAAACAATCCAAACACGTCAGTTATATACAAAAATTAGACTGTATTATAGATGTAATTATTTATTTTACACGTCAATACATGTACTGTATTTATAAATCCTGCTGGGCATGCGCAGTTCAGAGGACTCATGGCAGACTGCAGAGCTCAAATTTTAGCATAATTTTTCCAATAGCTACCTTTTTACACTATTATAAATTTGTTCACCATGCTCAAAAGGTACGTTGTGCTGAAATTGTCGTCGTCTTGCAGTAAGAAATTCTTAAGAAAGCGGCGCCAGGGATTAGCTAACAGTAGAGGCCTTGTGCTAGCTTAACGTTGTATATCAAAAACATCGATACTATTACAATGATAACTTTAATGAAAATTAAAGTAAATTATTACCAGGAACAGAGAAATGTAATATCTGTTTAAAAAAAGTATGCATCTCGTTGCGAAGTTAAGTTTAGCTCGTTTATTTTTTAGATGGCCATTGAACGTAAACAAACTTCGAATTTATTAAAATTAATTAAAGTAAACCAAGTGTTATCGCATATATATATATATATATATATATATATATATATATATATATATAATGCCTATATAACTGATACGCGTTTGTATAAGTTAACTAATTATTATTTATCTGACATCGAATCGTTGCACCTGTTGTGTTTATTTTCAGTGTATATATATACACACAATGCAAGAATTTGTTAAATGTCAAGCTCATTTAAAGGAACCCAGAATGTAACAAATCATCTTCTGTATCTTCATGCTTCTATAAGAGCCTGTCAATATATGCTTCACTACAGTCGATTACATCACCCTCTTTTGTCAGTGATGTTTTGTTTACCTCTGTGTTGCTGCAGTAGCCTAGCTGTTGTTGAAGTCTCTCAGTCCCCTCGGGGAAAGCTATTTTTGATACAGTAACTAGTATCCTGAGGCATATCTTTAAAATTGGGAATAGAAGTCCTGAGTGACAGTTTTTTTTTTTTTTGCAGTGTGTTGCTCATCTGTTTCTTTATGCTCCTCTTGAATGAAGGTAAGCAATTAAAATTGCAGATGTTTATTTGACTTTAATTCAAATTCAAAATTGACTGTCTTTTACATGTCCCTGGTCCTTAATTTTAGCATCTGCGCAGGAAGTAGTACAGGGTTTTATCGGAGGTTCTGCAGTTTTGCCGTGCCATCCTGGAAGCAAAACACTCACAGACATCACTGCACACTGGAGATATGACGACAATAAGAATGTTTTTGACATACTAAAAGGCCAAGGGACGACTAAGGAGCAGGACCCGGAGTACAAGGGCAGAACCGTAACGTTCCCTGAAGAGTATTCGAAAGGGAACTTCACGCTTAAGCTTGTGAGTCTTCTGAAGAGTGATGAAGGGTCGTACTGCTGCTTCATTATAGAGTTCGATCTCAATGAATGCGTAAATCTTCAAGTCAAAGGTATGAGGAAATGGTTGCAATAATTAACCCCCCCAAAATATGTGAATAGTGTTAACTCTTTCCCTGCCAGTGTTCATCATCAGTTTGATGGCCTTCAGAATATTTTCTGCCACACTCAAAAAAAAAAATATCATTGGCACAATTTGTTATTAAATATTTGCATTTGTTGTAATTGTATTTAAATATTTATTATTATTATTTTTTTTTTAGATTTACTTAGAATCAATATAAATCTGATAATTGTCAAAACCATTAGATTTAATCTCTTAAAACTTATAAATATAGTTTAAACACAGTGGGCTCTGAAACAAGTCAGGTCAAATTAGTTAATTGCGTGAGATAAAAATGGAACGTTTACCACACTCCAGTCGATAGGTGGCGTTACTGCACAATAACGTGTCTTAAGCGGCCTTGGTAATGCACGTGAAAACTCAAAATGATCTGCGCCAGAAGAAGCGCTCTTCTGAATCTCCTCATTATTTTTGCATTGGAGCAGCCTGCATCATAATCTATTTACAAGATAAGATATATCTTATCTGTACTCAGTGTATATTATTTGACAGATATTTTTTTAATATATATGTGTGCATGTATTATAGAGAATATAGAGGAGGATATTTACCTTCTTTACCTTCGTAACTCCTCCCCCGCTGCCCTGGATGTTGTTCTCTCATTGGCTGTAGGTAATCGCCGATATTATTTTCAGTCAGAGCACATGATTTAGAATCGCAGACAGGTCCAGATATTTAGCATGCCAAATATCTCACGGGTGTTGATTCTGTCAGATCATGTCTTTGATAGTTCACACTGTGTGACTATCACTTGCGTGCGCAAGCACCGTTTTGCCTGTTATTTCGGGCATTTGTCTGCGATTTTTCACAACCTGTCGCAAGTCAAAATCAGAGGTAAAATCATGCAGTCTGAACTTGGCATAAGGACCATGTGTTTTTTGAATGACGACCAGGGGCCTGTACCATGAATGTAGATGAACAAACTCAGGGTTACAGGATTAGTTTTGGGTTGGCAAATCCAAACCAATGGTACCATGAAGCAGGGGTCCGTTCTTCGTACGTCGCTAACTACATCCAAAATCAAATGACACATCCAAGATCAGATCATCACGCTAACTATGAACTCACTAATCCAGCTTGACAATGACAACCCACATGACAATTGTCATTATCTTTTACAACTGTAACAGGGCTTGACATTAACTTTTTTGCTTTCCAAATTTACTAGCCACAATTTTCTTGTTAGGAAATTACATTTTATATGACTTAATAATGCATAATATTTCAAAGTCATTTGACCTATTTTAATATAATAAGATAATGTTACCAATCATATGAAATCACACACATCCACAAAATTGATCATTCCACTGCAGAAGAA
>JAUCMU010000047.1:10111637-10124865 GCA_032275025.1 Enteromius treurensis | reverse complement strand
TGGCCCCAGAATGCACTGCAGCATTTGATGGTCACCATTGTTGAGATTCATACGCTGACTCTTGATGTCTGTGTGTGGGCCTCTCAAAACATTTAGATTTTTTTTGATCAGCAGGCCTTAAAAATCCTTTTAATGTATGTAGAACATGCAGGTTATTTTGCTGTAATCACAACCTTGCCATTGTCAATTTAGAATTTACATTACAGATGGCAGTCTTGACTCTGTTCAGACACCCCAAAACAAGCACTATTATCATAACATGGTGAATTTTGCTGTAGGTTTGCCTGGGTGAAACGTATCAGCTAAAACTATACTTAAATTTTAAGTTTTAAGGGTCAAGAGCCCAACTAAAGCACACACTGACCACTGGAACGGTAACACATAAAGTGTGATTTTCTCCTTACAAAAAAATGCTTTCTTCTCTAAAATTTTGAACTGTATAGTTACTTCCAAGTGTGGTCATAGTTCGGATTTGCACGTGGTATAGACAAACAGATATGGTCCTGGACCGAACGACACAATATAGACATGATCTGCACGTCTATCCAACGTCCAATGTTTAGTGGGTGGTGGTTTAAGTGAATTATTTTATTGTATAAAAGGATTTGTAACACTTTTTTTTTTTTTTTAAATATAAGCCATTTTAATTATCTGATTGCTCTTAGCCATCTGAGATGTTTTGAGACTCTCGTATTTGTTGGCTTGGGTTGGACGAGTGGCGGACGCTGAATGAGCGGTATAGCGTGCTGCATGTGGGGGGTTGACGATCTATGGTAGGTCGTTTTATTGTGTAAAATTATCATTAAAATATATTTTCATGCCCTGATTTACCATCCTTCTAAATGAGAGTGTTAAAACTCTTTCCTTTTATTAGGAAGTGTATTAGTGAAGATGTGTATGATCAACCAGCCGTTTAAAGGTGATTCGTTTAATGGTCATTGTGAGACTATAGCTAGCATTTTAACATTGATTGTAATAATTATATGGACAGTGGTTTCTATTTGAAATTGTAATTTTTTTTGTCTTATATTTATAATTTTTAATTGTCCAATTAAAAAATGTGGGATTGTATAATATGGACCGACAAATTGTGTTTTGCTGCTAATTTTGTTTTCTCTTCTTTTTAAGAATTTGTTTCAGTCCAGCTTAGTTGATCACTGTTTTTCCACCTTCATTTTTTTTTTTTTTTTTTTTATTTTGTTTTGCGAATATTATTAATATATATATATTTTTAAGTGTTGCCCAGGACTTTTGTTTTGTATTTAGATTTTTTTGTGTTCTAGCAAGGCCTTTACGTATAACCTCGCTCAGTGTGATTACAGAAGAGGGGTATTCTCACTTCCATATGCACAAGTGTGGGGTGTTAAGAATTTTTTTCATATGAGTCAGTGTGCTGTGTGCTGTGTAAGAAGATTGTAATTTCCTTTGGCTTTATTGTATTTTCCTTTTTTTTGTATTGTATTGGTTGGTATGGTTTGGAAGCGCTGTACTACCCCCTGACTTCCTGTATTTCCAGCTCATATGAGCAGTGTTTTGCCAGCTTGTGAGCACAATTAGATATGGTTATATTAATTGCCTTTAATGAAAGTAAATTGTTATTTGTAGTAATTCTGCATTGAGCATATTCATTTAATTGAATAGCCATGCGGGACCCCTCTGTTGGGGGCCTTGGGATCTCCTACCCAGCAAAATTGGAGTGGCGTAGTCGACGATAGTTTTAACAAAGATAAACATATTCAGTAAACCATTACAATACTTTATTTACTTACAAAATGTATTGTACTCTTTTTTCTATAAGGGAAGTGGCCACTTCTCTAATCTGCACGCACCATAATGTCTTAGGTCAGTAAAACAGTGTAGGATACAAAGCTGGAATGAAACTCTGGAGAAGTCAAGAGGATTTGAAACCTCAAAGTTTTCAGTATGAAGTACAACTAATCTTTTCCCCTAAAAGTAGGGTATTTTCATAATAGTGAGTTCCATCCCAAAAAGATTAATCACTTCCATCTTGTGAGGGTGAAGTCCCTTTAATTGTTCCAGTAGACGCGCTGTGAACGTACCGTAACTCTGCTTCTGTGTTGATTTAACACTAGACGATTTACTGTGCACCTTACAAGCCAATGAAACACTTTTAGTGCTGTTATCTAAATGACTATATTTGATCCCCCAATACTAGATTTATGCTTATGGTCTTGATCAAATGACACTGTTATGGTAGTGGTTAAGGATAATGTCTTTGTTTCTCCTCAGACAAGATTTCTTTGAAAACTGGTAAGTTAGATGTTTTAGTTTTCCACAAACAGACAGGACTATTGGAATAATGCAGCATAAAAACACACATGGGCTTCATATTTTAAAATATGACAACATCAATGTTCTGAATGTGTCTCTTCTTCAGGCATCAAAACCTCAAAGTATCACACAGATGAGAAGGTTGTGAAGGAGGTGGATGAACAATTCCTCACACCATTTAATTGACTATTAGAGTAGTAGACTAGTAGAGTGGGAAAAGCCCACACAATATGGGAAATTTTTACCTTAAATTTAAAAGCAAACATTCCCACATGTCACTAATTCAATGAGTGAATCTATTACACAAACTCTTTTGTTTGTACTGTGTACATTTATGTTTAAATATCTACAATTGTGTGCAGCCATCCACAAACGCACAGGTCATTTAACAGGTTAAAAAAATGTACCTCTCTGTCAGTAATATACAGTATGTGTTAGTTTTACACTCTTAGGTCACCAGGTGGTGCTGTGAGCAAATAAGGCTTCCAGAAATTAACCCTTTTGTGAACCAATGAGCTGAAAAGCTGAAAAACTTCACCAGGCTTAGCCATCACTAGTTTAAATGTTAAGTAAAAACAACTTTAAATTAATTAATATACTATATCAGGTTTCTTGAAGTTATGTTTACTTAAAAATGTTATGCAAACCGTTTTTTTAAGTAAACCTTACCCAATTTGAACATTTTAATTACTTAAATCTCTACAGCATGTTTTAGATAAAGTCAAATC
Organism: Enteromius treurensis; assembly: GCA_032275025.1. Lineage (NCBI taxonomy): Eukaryota > Metazoa > Chordata > Actinopteri > Cypriniformes > Cyprinidae > Enteromius > Enteromius treurensis. The sequence goes on along the minus strand of JAUCMU010000047.1, from coordinate 10,121,845 downwards.
ACCTTTATCTGTATAGGACTTTATACAGTACTGATTATCATTATTTAATATCTTTGAAACAATCATAATATTGCAGTTTGTGGGGAGAACCTATTTACAGTAACTCTGCCCACCAATGCCTGGCTGTGATACACAGCACTGAATAAAACACATGTAGACTATATCAGCACTGTCAGTGCGTAAAAATGGTTGTAGTAAAGAAGCATGACGAAGGATTAAACAAGTGATTCTTTTTGTTCCAATACTTCAGCATCAACACATGTTTATTATCAAACAGCATTAAAAACTGACAAAACAATGGAGCAGACAAGACTTACTATACACAGACACACTTAGGAGGAACTGAAACAATCAAACAAACTAAACTAGAGGAACATGACCAAACAAGGAAAACCAGCATGACAGAGAAAACGAAACCAAAACCAGAAAAGCATTTATTTTCAATAAAAACAAAAAAGCTGAAATAAAATTACAATACAGTATTATGTCACATTCTTAGCTGCCCCAATACACTGGCATTCATCTTATAAAAAATTATTCTATAATTTATACTCAATTTTATTGCACATTGTTTTATAATGTACTATTATGTAAGTATAAATATTAACTACTATATACAGACTGAAGAAAATACTGAATTGATCATTATTTGAATTTAACTAGAATATGTCACTTTCCAATTTGTTTAACTGCAAACATATAATTATGCAGTTAAAGACAGCTCAGTGTTGATTCAATTCTGTAAAATCAGTCAAGATTATGAAATGAGTTCCACTGGTTAATACTGCATTGTTACAGACTCTCTATGAGGTTTATTAACAAGCCTTTGTAAAACGAAGTGTGAGCACGTTTGTTTGTAAGAGAACAGCCTCTACAGCTGAGCTGAGTTAATGTTTGTGTGACAATTAAGCATACTCTGAAACATTTGTTGCTTAATGTTAACTGTTCCACACACTATTTCTAAAAAAAACAGTAGCCAATATACACTGTGTACTGTGTAGTATGCAGTAAGCAAGTATGCCATTTCAAACACAGCCAAGGTCTTCTAGATATAACACTTTATAGATTTTTACTTCCTTTAGTGCAATGCGGCTTTGAACAGTACATTTCTTTAGACATATACTGTTTTTCTGAGGGATGAGGGCGAATCGGCAAATGAACGCCCCCGTGACTCTTAAAATAGATTGACATCTGTAAGACTGACAGATACTTTCCAGGAAGCGGTTTGAGCCGTTGCCTGCACAGTGATGAACAAACTCACAGGAAATCACATGAGGGCGTGTGTTTCTGTTTCATTTACAATAATATTACAATAAAAGTACATTTACTGCTGCTTGGAAAAAAAGACAGAAATTACGTATTTAAATGTCTTTAACACACCCTAAATCAAGTACAATAGGAGAACACTACACATGGTGATACTTATTAAAGATTTTCTGAAGAGTCCTTGATCACTTTTACTCACTGTAAAGGTTTAGCTTTATTTAAAGCTGAATGTTATTCTGATTGTGGATGTGCAGATTCATATCTAGCTGACGGTTTATTGACTTCAGCATAAATGGTGAGATCACTTTCAGGTTTGGGGGGGTTCGATGGCTTCTGAATGGTACTGTAGATAGTGAGGGATTCATTCTCCCCTTTCAGTAACGCACCCTGAAATATATAACACGAAAAAATCAGCTGCAGTTCATTTAAAACAAGTTTACAACAAATAATTGAAACAACTTCAGGCTGCAGGCAACTGGCAGGTTTTTTCACAAACATTTTACCACAAATATAATAACTATATCATTTGAATGTTGTTCACTCAGGGTTGTATCCGAATCCAGTGTCGAGGTGTTTTAAAGGGTTAAAGAGTAAAAGTTAATGAGATAATTAAATGACTAATTAAAAATATATATATTGTGTATTAGTGATAAACACCTGCTGTTATTGAGAATTACAGAGAATTCCTGCAGTATGCTAACTCCTAAACATACCCTACACCTGGATCCTAGCAATAATCATTGAACTTGACTGCATGGCAATTGTATTTCAGCAGATAAACAGATAATTATGCAATAAGAGATGCCTGATAGGTCATCACTACCCCTGGGTCACAAAACAAAGCAATAGAGTAAAATATTTCCCAGCACTGCTTTAAGACAGCTCACAGCAGAGCTGGTGTGTGATTCCCAGTTATATCAAGACAGAGGACCAAACAACACTGACTAGCTCTGGCCTCTGGTCTTAAGGGGAACATTGATTTATATAGTATTGATAAACTAGCAACAATGTTTAACTTATAGAGTTAAATTTTTGATATGAAAATCAACAACTGTAGAGTTAAAGTGGATCAGACTTTTAGACATGAACACTTACTGTATCATGTGATCCTCAACAGTGGTGACAATCGTTTTTCATGTTTTACTATGGTGTTACCCAGCATGCACTGCAGCATGAAGCATTTTGTTGATTGTCCGGATTGTTGAGATTTACATGCTGTTCTTGATGTCTGTGTGTGTCTGAATAATACTGGAGCTTAAACATGTATTTGCATTACATAGATTTAAGATTCATTCACTTAATTGTTAAGCTGCTGGTTACACAAAACCTTAACATCAGTATAATATATATATACGTGTGTGTGTGTGTGTGTGTGTGTGTGTGTGTGTAAAAATGATGCATTGACTGTTGACTGACGATTACATCTAATGAACCTATTCCAAGATGGCGTGCTGTTGTACATGGCTTGCCGTCAGTATTTTGGTCTAATCTTCAGTTTGTTTGTTTTATTTGTTTATTTGTCACTCTCTCTCTACTGGTCTATGAAAATTCAATGGTCTTAAGTTTACAACCTAGTGCAAACTATTTATCATCTCAGGCACGAAATGGCACAAACTACCCAACACCTCTGTTTTTGATGTCTATTCCTGTCTAGAAAAGGCGCGGAAGATGGCGCGGCTATGCCATTAAGCTAAAGCTCTGTCTAGCTCAACAACATGAGTTCAGATCTTTGCTGGGTCCCTACAAGAAGGGTTTGTCCAGTTTATTTGATTTGCTGGTGCTCCCTGGATCCAGTAAAAAATTTGATAATATACTGACTCTGTTTACGGATGCTGCGTTCCCTGCCTACAGCTCGCTCTGAGTTCATTTTGGCGGAGGAGTGTGTTTGAACTATTTTCGTGCTCTTCCCTGGGCTTGTCAGCCTGAGTTGTCATCTGAAAATCCGCCTCAGCTTAAAAACTGATATTATTATTGATTACTACGGGGTACTACTACTAAATCTGCATGCGGGGGTGGCTTCGTTTCTATTACTCTTAAAGTCACTCAACTTATGCCGAGTTCAGACTGCGTGATTTTACCCCCGATTTTGACTCGCCGTCAGGTTTTAAGAAATCACAGGCAAATCAGTGCTCGTTCACGCGGGTGACAATCGCACAGTGTGAACTATCAATGACGCGATCTGAGAGAATCGCCGATGTGTCGCCGACACCAGTGAGATATTTGGCTTGGTAAATATCTGGACCTGTCAGCGATTCAGAATCATGACGTGCGAAATTTGTTCTGACTGAATAACATCGGTGATTACCTTACAGCCAATGAGAGAGCAATATCCAGGGCAGCGGGATGTTGGGGGAGGAGTTCCCAAGGTTTAAACGGTAAATATCCTTCTCTATAATCTTCTTTTTGTTGCCAATGAGCGAACATGCAATGTGTATGACAAGCTTCTTTTGCTTGATATCATCTTTAATAACAATCCCAGTCTCACGTGAGAACTCCAGTCTTGCACAAATTACCTTGCATTGTTTCCTTGTCACCTCTCGTGTGGCTTTGGCAGTGAAACAAAATTGTCAGCGATTCTTCTTATTGTAAAGTCATGCAGTGTGAAACCCCCTATCATGAAGTGTGAACACAGCAGCGACTGAAAGATACCCCAGATAGTCCTGCAGTGTGAAAGATCTGTGACACGATTACTTTGAAAATCTTGCAGTCAGAACTCGGCATTACCCGTCACTCTCGATTAATTACTTCTACTACTAGTGAGGTTTTCTCATTAGCTTATAGTGACGCTATTAAATCAGTAGGTGTTAGTCAATGTTATAGTGCAGAGGAGTTTCTGTTTAGACTTAATTCCACACATTTTGATGTCTTCAGTCTCTCCTAAAAAATCCTCATTAATGACCTGGATTAATGACAACATATGCTCTCTGAGACAGATTTGTAGGAAAGAGAAACATCACAGTCTCTCTTTCCATTGCTATGCAGACGACACTCAAATCTATCTGCCCCTAAAATGTTAAAATGGGTTGGAAGCACTTTTGTCATGCCTGCCTGATGAGAAAGTCTGGTTGTCCTTAAATTTCCATAACTTCAATGAGAATATTCAATGTTCGCACCATCAGATTATGTCTGGATTAGATTATTGTAACTCTATATTTTGGGATTGACCAGTCAGCCTGCAGATAGTTCAAAATGCAGCTGCAAGGCTTTTAACAAGTTCCAAAAAAAAAAAAAAACAGGGTTATATCACACCAGTTTTATGTTCTCTCCACTGGTTTCCTGTGGGATACGAGTTTATTCTAAAATTGTTCTCTTTGTGTTTAAATCGCTGAACGGTCTGGCCCCTGCTCACTTCCAACCAGAGACTATTATGCACCCCAAAGTGGAAGCTGAAATGCGGGGGTGATAGCTCCTTCTCAGTTGCTGCCCCTAGATTGTGTAATACTTTACCCCTCTGTATTAGATCTGCATCTTCACTCTGTGTTTATAAACCCATGTTGAAAGCATACTTTTCAGATTTGGCTTTTATCAATTAAATTACCTTTTGTGTTGCTTCTTTAATAATTATAATGTTTAGTCTTTTTTTGTTGTTGTGTCTATTGTGCAGTATATTGGTCAATCTATGGCTGTTTTATTAGTTACATATAAATAAAGCAGACATGGACGCAGATGCAGACCTCTTTGTTTCTCAACAGTACATGCAGCGCTATAGAGAGTGAACTAAAACAGGGGTCAAGGGTCAAGAGCTCAACTAAAGCAATCACTGATCTCCATGATGGTGGCATCATTTTAACCAGTACACATTAACGTCTGATCCTCTGTAATTCTCAATAACAGCAAGTGTTAATCACTAATACACAATCATCATTTGATTAGTCAATTAATTTTCTCATTAAATTTAACCCTTTAAAATCCTCAACACTGGACTTGGATACAACCCTGAATTCACTCAAGTGTGTCCTCACCTTTATTGCAAATAAAGATATTTAATCCAAGTGAACCATCATTTAATTTTCCCTGAACTGTTGCTAAGAGAGATTAGATATATTGTTTAATCTTCACCTGATTCATAGGGTCGTCGTTGGGCGTGGTGTATTTGATATCACCTGTTTGTCTTGAATCTTTTACAGTATCATACACTGTAGGAGTATTTGCTGATTTCTCCAACATCTCCAGTGGATTCTGTGTCTCCTGCAGACACAATCCAATCTAAACATCAGACTGCTGGTTTGGCTGAAATCAGTGAGGGATGCTTATAGACACTTTTAGCTACATCTGATAGAGTATAGTGGGATAATCCTTCTTGGCTCATTTGTGATTGATCATAACCATCAAATATAATTCTGATAATTTCTTGCTTGATTTAGATTTATTTGAGATGTTATGAGCATTGAACACATACAGTATTTAAACCAGTGAAGTCCAGTCAACAGAGAGTTGGCTTCTGCTACTAAATACTTCACCATTAAGAAACACTGAATACAAGAGATCACCTGTGCTCATCTGACAGTAAAAAACAATAAACAATAAAAATGAATCAATAAATTAACACAGACACGAAATTTCTAAAATCTCAGGAAAAAGTACAGAACTGTCTCTGAGGTGCTGCACTTTTAAAATGCACACCTTTGTACTTTAGTTAGATATATATTAGTACCTAAATATAAGTAAATATTAACATCTTTTGAAAGGGTATGCCCAAGTACCTTTTGTCTGGGACTATAGGATTTTACGACCCAAAAACCAAGAGACAGAACAGTTAATGAAGAATAGCTGTATAACACTTACTTCAGGGCTTGCATAGACGGTTTGTTCAATCTCCTGGGCGCCTATGGTGTTTAAAACAGAACATCAGTTTTTAGGACTATTTTCTGTAGATAGACATTAAACAAATATACATTTTTGGTCTACTTTTAAAAAATGATCAGCATCCCTGACTAGAATAATATGGTTGATGCACTGCTAATGGAAGCAAACAAGTGTGTCATAAGGCTTTAAAAGCAGAAGTGTCAAACTTGTGGGAAGATAAAATAAAAAACAGGAAGTTGGCAGGCCATGTGGTGTGATGTTACACTTCGCCTCAAACTGTTTTATACAGCATTTGAGAAGGACATGTCTGCAGCCTGCAGTTCGGGGTGGGACTGAACCTGTGACGCTCCGCCCCACTCCTTCTCTGATTGGTTTGATCATCTATCGTAGATAGATGCTCTAGACTGCTCTAATATCTGTTTAAGCTCACATAACGAAATCTGAAAAAAAAGAATTTTTTTTTTATTTGTTCAAACTAAATTAAAAAATTGAGAATTCAGCTCAGTTTTTTCGTTCAGTGACAGAAAACAAGTAAACTACTTAAACATTCAATCTCTACATGTGGGCGGAGTGAAACGCCCCTCTCTGCTGATTGGTCAGCCAAATATTAAAACATAATAAGAGTCATCCGCTTTCTGTACAGAGACAGAGCCTTTTGGCTCTTTGCCACACCACCGCCTTTATTATAGTTAACCATCTATCAAACTCTGTGTGACAAAGCTGTCCAACTGACCACAGCATGAGGAAATTTATTTGTAGGGATGGAAACCACTCACAATTTATTTGAAAATTACCGACTTTTTAAATTATTTACACTACACAGAGATTTGGGCAATTGCCAAACTATAATAAAATAACAGATTATGAAACATAATGGCTGCATGGCAAATATATCAGTTTTTTCTATTTTATAGAAAGATTTATTTAGAAAACTTCATACTAATTTTAGTATATCATGTGATTATCCAACTCGCATGAAATTAGTGATTTGGCTTTAGTAAAATGTTCATTTGAAGTCATGAATTAAAGGTGAAGTCTTTCAAGAACAAATGTAAACCCTGAAATAACACTTCGAAGAATACACCTTATTTTTTTGTATGTAAGTAAGTTTAGGCGATACATAACTAATACTAACTTCTCACATCAAATCACCCTGCGTCTGAAGAGGCTTTTAGATAGATATATCTACAGACGCCTGTATGTGATGTTTTGAATGATCAAAGTTATTGTGTTAATAAAGGACTTTTTTCTTTAATCTTTTAGTTCAATTAGCTTTATTTATTAATTTAGGAATTTAAAAGTGTACAGTGTCCGTAGACTTCTGTATTCTGTCTCATAATCAGAGATAGAAAATCCAGGGGCCAAAGATTAAGAGTCCTGCCAAATTTTTGTTCCAGCCATGAACTTTATTAACAGCAATTAAATGATGATTGTGTATTAGTGATGAACACCTGCTGTTATTGAGAATTACAGAGGAAATAAATATTAATAAATATGTAAATATTTAAACTGCAGCATTATTTTGACACACACAGGCATCAAAAAGCAACATATGAATCTCAACAATGCTGACAATAAACAAAATGCTTCATGCTGCAGTGTAATAAAAACTCCCATGATGCAATGCAGTATGAATAATTATTGTCACCACTGTTAAGGATCGTATGATAGATCCTGTCTAAAAGCCTGACCCGTCTAAGCAAAGATTTTAACTTTAATCATTATGATTATCATCAATTATTATTATCATTAATCATTATGATTAATACTGATAGTGGAAGAGCGCGATAGCTGTGCTTTTTTTTTTTTTTTTTTAATTTGTTCAAAAATAAAAAAAATTGAGAATCCAGCTTAATTTTTTGATTTTTGTTCCATGGTAGGATAAGAAATAAACAGCTTAAATGTTCAATTTGTGCTCAATGTGGTTGGTCAGCCGAAGATCAAACCATGCTGTCATCTTCTGCAGTTCCACACATCAAAATAGTAGTCTGCTGCTACAGGGTTTACGGATTCATAACCTTCATTGTTGCAATTACATGACATCCTTTCCTCATCAAACAAGGAGACCAATGAATAACGCAACACTACTCGTACCTGGGCAGAGCTTATATAGGTTTTTCTTATACCAGCAGTTATTTAAAATGATTAAAATACTAACTAAAATATTAATATGATCTATTATGTATTTATTAAATAAAATGCTTTGAAATTACTGCTGAATATTTCCATCACCTTCACTTCAATACTGATTGACTTTGCGTTTGTCTGCTTATTGATTTATTGGAACTGTGCACTAGGGCAATTCACCTGTTTTAAAGACTACCTTCTTTCTTCGAAACACACACACACACACACACACACACACACATGTCCTGCTCGCACTTGCCCATTTAATTGCAGAGAATGTTTGTTGTTGTTTCTTTTCGAAGCCGATGCAAATCTGTAGTAAAATAACTTGTGGTGTAAGCGTTCTGAGGGTATATGGGTTTGGTGAGAAACAACCAAAATGGCAAGTTTTTACTTCTATGAAAGTCTCCTACTCCTGTGCGGGTGGGCAGCAGCTCGCGCCGCGTTCAAGCGCATTGAGAGATACAACAAGACTAACGTTACATTATAAAACTCAAGAGAGTATGTATTTGAATGTCTTATTAATGTATTTTTATTTTGTTCTTCGGTTGTCAGTCATTACAGTTTGTTGTCAATGCATTCTTTCCTTTTTTTATTATTTTCTTGAACGGAACAGAGGAATGATCGATGACGTCATCAGCTCAGATTTGGTTGATCAATCTGCAAAAAAGGGGGCGTGTCATGACCACCCACAAGGTAAAACTAATTATTAAATTAAAGTCGTTTATCCGTTTTCTAAACGTGAATCAAAAATTTAAAAATGAGCCAAAATCTGTTTTTTGTGCTTTTTTGAACAAACGAAAAAAACGAAAATAGGCGATGCTTTTTTATTTTTTCCACTATTAATATTAATTAAAATAATGATCAGATGATACACAGACCCACGGGGTCTAATTTATGTGCATCTGTGTGAAACACGAAAAGAACGACGTTATTAATGTCTCTGCGAATAGCGTCTAAATACTAACCTCACCCACGCGTCGCAAACATCCAACCAATATTTATATCAGTTGCTCGTGCTCTATGTCTTTGTCATAATTATGTTATCCTGCAGAACATGGTCACAATAAAAAAAAATTTGTTTTGTTTTGTTTGTTCTTGAATTCCCCTTGGGGCTCAATAAAGTATATATAATCTATAATAATAATAATATATATATATATATATATATATATATAATCTATATAAACTATATCTAATGTAGAATGGAGCAAAGCCTCTTGGGAATCGGAGCAATATATTTTCACACACCGGGAGTTCAGGTAAGCTACTCTCCTCTGAGGTGCCGTTTCTTCTCCTGGCTGGGTTTGTGTTTGTAGCGAAGCAGTGCAGGCAGAAAAACTGATGTTTCAGTAGCTAAGAGTTGATGTGCTAACGTTAACCGGAGTGTTTTGTTGGGCAGTTCTGTTTTCCATCCTCTCTTCCCCTCCCGTGTGGCTTTGTCACTCGTCCAGCGAGTTTTTTACTCGTAGATACACCTCCTAATCGTGCTTTTCGGCATGGTATCGTTCTCTGTCTGCCTGGTATGTATGTTTTTAAATTAAAGTGCCCCTATTATGCCTTTTTAAAGGTGGCTACTATTGTTTTATGAGTCTCTTAAAACAGGTTTATGTGTATGCAAGGTCAAAAAAAACACTTTAGTTTTCTCTAAAAAATAGATTTTATTTTACCCCATTTCTAAATGATTCGTAAACGACTCGTGCGAAGCAGTTCGAAGACTCAGTTTCTCTAAACCCCGCCCTCCCGTGATCCCTCACTGTGATTGGTCAGATGGCTCAGTCCTATATGATTGGTCTACCGCTACAGCAGCGCTCCACAGACTCAAAGTTTGAACCAAAAGTAACGTGGACAGTGCTTTTGTAAGTGAACCGGGCACATCTCTACATAGTGAACGTTAGCATTGCATAAAGCATAACACTGCGTTAAGCCATAGTTTATCATTACTTAGGCCACATTTACACATAGCCGGGTATTTAGTGAAATGAATAATTCCTCCCCTCCGTTTTCAA
>JAUCMU010000047.1:10077750-10101210 GCA_032275025.1 Enteromius treurensis | reverse complement strand
ATCACACAGAGAATGCAACGTCACATTGTTTAAAAAAAAAAATTCAGCCTGGTCTCATAAAAATATGTACCTCTGTGAATTTTTTTTGTGCAAACCTGTGCTGTTTGTACTTTATTGTACATTTTGCCACAGTTTCAAAGAGAAATGTGGGACTGAAACACAGGTTTTTGAACCCAGGCACGTTTTTATTACATTCTTATACAGGTAGGTATGTATTTTTACCCAACCCAATAGTGTTAACAAATGCAAAACTAATATAAAAAAGGCTTCTGTTGATGCAACCATGCTATTTTAATGTCCTTTTACACAGATTTAAACTCTTTTTTTGAACCGTAGTACAAGATTCTAACCAGATCTCATTGCCTCTCAAGTATGTCTCTGTACTCCGTGAGCTACCAAACTAACCTATCATCTTTGAAAACCCATAGATATGAAGGTGGATATGTGTGATGCTAACATTCAACAGAATCAGTTTTCAAATCTTCCAACATATTCATATTGTTTAGATGTCATCACATGATTTGTTCCTCAAGCAATTTGTGCGACAGTTACACTTTATTAATAGAAACTCTGTACATTTGCGAGAAAAGGAATAAAAGGCATTGGAGTGTTAATTTCTTTTGAAAAACCGCAGTGATATGTACTCCTCGTTACGTATTTCATGTCTCATAAAAAAAAAATGCACACAGGTAAGTTTATGTCATGAGACCATGTAAGCTCAATCTGAAAAAGCTGCCTCGCCATCGGTATGACATCAGAGCAAGGCAAACGTAACGACACTTTTCTAACCGGCATGCATCTCGTGGTGATCACCAGATTTTGCTCAACATGATTGTTGCATTAGATTGAAAATCATGCTGAATGACATGGAAAAAAAAAGAAAAGGAAAATTTGTGTCCGTAAAAAACTTGAGACTGGGATGCAACATTATATAAATCTCTTTCCAGAAACTATGGCGTGCTGTGAATATGATTATGTGCATATTCAGAATATCATTTTATAATGCTCCTTGAGAGCTACTGAACTGAGTTCAGCTCCAACCCCAATCAAACACATCTGAACCAGCTAATCAAGGTGTTCAAGGTTAGGCTTCTTGATAATTAAAGACTACTTGATAATTTGGAGTACAGTTGGAACTGAAGCTAGGAGGATAGTAGGTCTCCAATAGCGGGGATGGATATTCATGCTTAGCATATATATATAAAAAAATCAATCAATAAATAAATTTGCCTTAATCTTTTTTAACATTTTATATTGTAGTTTTATGCAAAGGGTATTATTTTCTCATTAATCGGCACTGCCAAAGCTAAATAAATAAATTTGCATATTCATATAAAAAATTATATTTCACTGTATTTATCGAATTCAACAGGGTTCAAACAATATATATATTTTTTTGGGATCCAAACTCCAGCTTTCTTCTGCATATCTTCTGTGAGATGTGATGCTTCTGCTTGTTTTTGTTTGAGCGCAATTCCAAACTTATTAAATAGTAATTTATTAATTTCTTAGATCTCATTATTGAATGTCAAATTACAGAGATTAACAGATACATGATACAATAAGGTTTTACAACATTTTTACAAGTGTGGTCACTTTGTAATTGCGATAAGCAAAATAAAATAAAACGAAAGAAAGAAAGAAAATAAATTATAATAGCAATAAAAACCCCTTTTTTATCTTCATGCAACAACACTCAGATTTATGAATCTTCCATAAAATGTATCAGATATCTTCAAACCTCTGCTGTGAACAGAACCAAAGTTATTTTTTAAAAGTCAACAAATATTTATCTCTCCCAAAAACGTAGCATTTTACATTTAAATATACCATTTATGGTAAAGAGTGTATTATCAATGCTAACAAAGTGTCTATGGCATTGTAAATTATGATATCATAAAGTCAAGAGGGATATAAATGAGTCAAATATTTGAAACATATTTCAGTTGATATTCTGTGATGATATTAATATATAACTTTATATGAAGGTTAAAAAATAAAGATAAAATTATCATTCAAAATAAAATAATAAAAATAAAGATAAAAACTGTTGTTTTTTTCACAATGAGACCACTATTTAACAAAAAATAGTGTAAAAAATTGCCACAGGATATTCCTTTGTAAAACCCTCACTATCAAAGATACATCAGTTCTTTCTGATAGTATAAAAAGACCATCCAACATTTGCTTTCAAAATAGCAGCTTGATAGAACTGAACAGTAAGCAATATGACTAAAACAATTCATGTTTAAACAGTAAAGTTACAGACAGTATGTGAAAAACGAATTTTCCTCATTAGTACTCTTAAAAAAGGTCCTTCAATTAAAGAAACAGGAATCAAGCAAGCATGACGCACAGTTAATGATATTCTGTGCAAACAGGTGTAAGGCTCTTATGTACACAGATTTTTACTTTTGCAGTGCTAATGCCAAATTGAAAACTAACGGAATGATGGCTATTAAAATAAAATGCTGAAATTTATTCTTATATAGCCAATGTTAACAAAACCCTTTCACACGACTCTTCAACATTCCCTAATGCATTGAACACAGTAAGTCTACGGTCTACAGCGTCAGACTTGTTTTTTGTTGTGCACAAGACAGAATTTGTACTGATGCTTAGTGTTAAAACAATTTTGAAGCCACTTTCTGCTGGCATTTCAAAACACAGTTCATGGTTAGCGAACAATTTCCAAGATGTATCATCATGTGGGTGGTTTAGGCGTACTAGATACATCAAAGTAAAGGAAAAAGCCAAAGGCTGTTCCAAGCTTACAAGAGCATCAGCTGACGTTTTGGTATGCTGATGCTCCAACCAAACGTAACATAGCAGCTTTACTAGAAATACCCTGCTGGTTAATAACCTACACCAGCTAAGATGTACTGGTGAAGCACTTGGCTATGCTGGCTTTGCTAATCCAAAAAAGTATCAAACTTGGACATTCATTAGATCTTAGTGACCCTATTATTGGTTATTGATTACAGCTTGACATGAATACAAGGCCAAAAAGCACATTCATTTTCATATAATATGTATTTATTTTTACCTTATTTGTTTAACAACTCCCAAACGATTTCAAAAAAAGTGTTTGTGAGCTTTAAATGCTCCAAAAGTGGCACATAGAGGCAAAGAATGAATTACCATTTTCATTCAGACCAACGCAAAAAGACCAACAAGTTGGTGAGAAACATGCTAATGTTTCATTTTGACATCAATACGAAATTGTTTGGGACATTTTAAAAATGGTTCATTTCAACGAGTCAACTTTCTTTTTAGAGACACTGACTTTACACAGTGCACTTTTTAGATTTGAAACTTTGCAGAATGTTTTTGTTCACCTGGACCTTTGTAGAACCCTGCATGATAGATCATTTTCATTAAATATTAAATCACTAACACTAACGAGTCGTGTGAAAGAGCCTTCATTCACTATTTCCTGACCTTGCTACATGTTTCAGTTCCAACACCATAGCAACAGATTATGCAACACGTTACACGATCCAAATTCATACACACGAGCCATTAAAGTTTTCTGTTATTCATGTTGTTTGATGATAGATGAAAACTGCTGCGTTTAAAAGCCAACCAAGTTCAAGACTGAACAAATGATACATAACGAATGGGGGCAGTTTGCTTTCTGAAGCACACCCATTAATAATTTATATGACCTCCAAATAATAAATTAACAAATGAATAAATAAACAAGCAGGCAAGCAAACATCAACAAACCCGTTAAAATTTTTTTCTCCCCCATTATGGAAAAATATCACTGATATAATATAGTCTTTTTTTTACAGAATTAGTCCTTGTGAGGGCTTAATCAGTTTATTTTTGTCTTTCAGTTGTGGCTTTCAGAAACTCAACAGCCTTGTTACTTTATCCAAATGACAATTGCTCTCTTTCCAGCGCAGAACCTTTTCAGTCCCAGTCTTATGGCCGAAAAGCACAAAGATAAAGCACAAAGGGGCTTGGCAAAGGTTGACGTAAATGGACAGCACAGTGTTTTGCAAAGTGGGCACTGATAGAGAACGTGCACGGTTACAGCACAGTGGCGTTGTGCCCTTCCATTTTCGGGAGTCTAGAGTCCTGCACTGTACCCATGGTGACCAAAAGCGGGCGACTGTCTTCAGGGCCGCTGGGCCGAGCCAAAGAGATAGGCCTCTGCTGGCCGGGATGAGGTGGGGGAGGCTGGGGCCCCGGCATGGGCTCCATGGGCAGGCCCTGCTCTTGGTAGCCATACCCAATGTTCCCACATGGGAAGCGGCGTAGTCTGTAGAGTGGAACCGGTGCTAGGCTGGCCGAATCCAGAAGTAAAGGGGTTGGGGCGGGTGGGGAAGGAGGGGGCAAAAGCGGTCTACACAGGCCTTGTTGCTGCTGCTGTTGTTGGCGCTGGAGCTGCTGTTGGTACTGCTGCTGTTTGTGCTGTTGCTGTAGGCCCAGAGCTTCAGCTACTGTCACAGTCCGGCCTGCTTGTTCCTGCCCTTCCCCTGGGATCCGTGGGCCACTTGTCTGACTTTGTGCCTGGGCCTGCTGTCTCTTCTGCTGCTGCTGTAGAAACCAAGAGCCATAAGTAGGATTCCACAGGTTGGTGGGCTTCCCGTTACGGCTCTCCTTCTCCGACGAGTGGACCTGCATGAAGCCCAAATTCACATGGCCTCCATCTTGGGTGGTCAAGGCAGTTGCAGAGGAAGGTTTGGCAGCTGGTATGGGGGCAGTGACTACTGGGGGTTGATGGTGGTGGTGGGGGTGAGGTTGAGGTTGGGGTGCGGGTGGAAGTTTGCTTTCAGAGCAGTGGCTGGCCATGAGAACTGCCTCCCCATCTCTCTTAGGCTGATCAGATTGGGCGGCAGATGAAGCCTCCTCAGTGCCCTGAGGGGTTACAAGCAAGGAGGGGGCAGATGGGTCATCGGGACGCATGGGTACCCTCTCCTCTTCCTCAGGGATGGGGCCGTACTCGACAGGCAAAGGCACATTCACCACATCTGGATCCTAGGAGAATTGAAAAGTCTGTTATATGAATAGTCAAACTTCCCAGTTAAAAAAATAAAATAAAATAAATAAATAAAAAATTGCAGATATAAATTATTTAATAAATCCTAACATAATAGTACATCAAATAAAAAATACACTATTGTACCTTTTTAATTTTTTTTTTTTTTAATTAAATTAAATCAACAATAAAAATTAAATTATATTATGGCATAGAGTATTTAATGTGCTCAACTGTATTCTGCATATTTTGGCAAATTCCCTCTGCATAGTATACATAATGCATATTGCAATACTGAAATTGAAAAATGTAGCTCCTAAAAACTTGATACATGATTAAATGATTTTAAGATGCAGTACCTGCAGACAATAGTCAATCCTCTCCAGAATAGTTGAGAAGTTTGGTCTGTCTTCTGGCTGATGCTGCCAACTCTGTGTCATTATCCGGTACCTATTTTTACAAACAAAATATGTATTTTCGTTTCATTTCAAATATTAAAAATAAAGCTCTGCAAGATGGTCCCCAGGTTAGATTAGTAATGTAATTAGACCAAAACTTCAGAAGTTTGATTATTATTATTGTTATTAATATTATTATTTCACAAGTTTATTTGATTATTTTAAGAGACAAAATCATACAGCAGTTGAAAGGTTAATGAGGACTGAAAAATTAATAATAAAAATGTATATTCTTTAGATATCAACAGATTCTTGACATTTAAGAACACGTATTGTTGATAGCCAACAATTTGTTTCTGTTATATAGAAGTGCTGCATAAATATCTTGCATATTTGATTTTAAGATTCAACTCACACTGGCCCTGGGCAGTTCTTAGGTGGGTCCATCCGGCCACCATTAGTAACAAACTCCAACACCTCTTGGTTACTGCGGCTAGGGTATGGCATATAGCCAAGTGAGAAGATCTCCCACAGCAGAACACCAAATGACCTGAAAAACAAGTCGAAAGCAGAGAAAGTGAAGAGTAGAGAGATGAAAGCATAGTAATTACGAAAAGAACTGAGTGTGAGAAACAGTGGGTTGCAATAGCATAGGACAGAGCTTGAAGCAAATGAATCTTTTAAGTATGTAATTATATTACAGCGCTCACCATGTATCTGTTTTTGAGGTAAAGATTCCCTCCATAAAGGCCTCAGGAGGCATCCATTTGACTGGCAGCATAGCTCTGCCTCCTTTCCTGTAATAGCTAGCTCTGTGGAAAAACACATGCCGAGACAAAAGAAGAGATGAATGCCCATAGTAGACAGGAGCAGAGAGTAGTGACTTATTAACTCCAGTCAAAGATCAGAGAGAGAAAAAGCACTGGAAAATAAAAAGGAGCAACAATTATGTAAATGAGAAACTTGGTGCATGTGTGACTAATGTAAAAATGGAAGTGCCATTTTTTGGCAATGATATCCATGTTCTCTTAAGCCTTGACTCGATCCTTGGTAAACTAAATTAGTCACTGAATGAATATTGTGATTAACTTCATGCATGTGTCTTGGCTTTGAGTTAAAATAAGTACTTATATAATAAATACTCGTTGAAAATGGGAGACTATTGCCTGAATAACCTAATTGTTCTTTCCCGTCAGGTTAGAATTAAAGAGATAAGTTTACTTAAGTGGATTATGTAAAGCGACTGGCCTAGTTCATTTCAGATGCACAAATTAATTTGCATGCTTTTCCCATGATATAAAAACATGCAGATGTTCTAGACAAGCAAAGTAAAATAACTAAATATTGAATCTACAGTTGCTAGATCTGTCTGTGTGGGGTCATAACCTGGATCAATCCATTTTAGAGAGGGAAATTAGGGTTAGGATAGATGGAGTTGAAAAAATGACTGGCCTATTTCACTGGAGATGCCTTATAAAAGGTAAATACAGGGAATCTATTCCTATCATAGACTGCAAAAATACGTGTCTGATCTAGTTCATTTAACTTGACTTAAAAAAAAAAAAAAAAAAAAAAAAACATAAATAGATGCATCCTGTCTGGTATTTTTGTAAGATCAATTTTTCATGAAGCAGACCCTAAACTAAACCATGCCACATAAATAGCGTTTAAATCAATGCAACACTGTTATTATTTATGGTATAATACAAATTATTAAAAAAATCTATAAATATTTCAATAGTCCACTTTAGATATTCAACTAACAGTAAGTAACTTTGCAACTATATGTCAACTAGCAGTCATTAGAGTACTAGTAAAAAAGTATAGTTAGTAGAATGTCTATATGGACTATCAAAATAAAGTGTAACATTATTCACTTGTTCCAGTATATGTATTATATAGCACACCCACAAAATCTTAATTCTGTCAATAATTAACTTTATGTTGTTTCAAACTTGTATTTTTGAAGGAAATACATATTTTCAGAAGGATTTATTTTGAAAGAGGTCTCAGTTTAAATTCAGCTTGGACTGCAGTGTTCTTTAAAATTATTATTATTTTATTTATTATATATATTTTTTTTTCAGGTTGCATACATGTTTGAAACGGCATGCAAATAAAAAGTGATGACTTTTTTAGATATATTTATTTACTATTACTTATTTTATTTTTTATTTTATTATTTATTTATTTTTTACTTTAATGATTTTGTTGCAACTTGCTTTACTGAATGCTGTATCTAAATGTCTTATCTGAAGACATATTCTTCACATTTCGCATAGTGTGATCACTGTGAGTCTAAAACGATTTTCCTCATCCAGAGCTGATGTTATCAAGATCTAGTTCCAATATCTGACCCTCTGCTGACAACAGGGAAAAAGAAATAAAGTGAGAGAGAAAGAAAAAAAGAGACAAATAGGTCTTGTTTTTTTGCCATCAGCTATCCTGAGGTTGCTAAAGCAATATTCTTGGGTGTGTATTATGCTGAGCATTTATCACAACAGAAAAAAATGAGAGACTGAGGCTGAAAATATATAGTGTCAACTATCTCCAGCAAAAAGCATTTGCACTTTTTGGCAAAATCCTGATGATGCTGGGTTTATCGAGCTCTAACTCTATATAAACTAGTTTGTGGCTCACTGGGGTTGTGGCAGCGAGGCCTGTTTTACCTCCCTCAGGAAAACACACCTCACATACCAACATTACACTCATGTTTCCACCAATCTCAGTCATGCGAATGGATCTCACAAGCCAGGACTCAAGGGAAACCAACAATGGAACCCTTTGAAGTATGAAATCAAGAATATCACAGAAAACCTTTGTACCGCTACTGACTATATGGTCTCTGGTGGGATGGTTTGCTGCCACAGGCGAGGAGATGGAGAAAAAAAAAGGCATGAGGCAGGGGAAGCTAAGTTTGGGATAGTTAAGTTTATAAACTCAATTTAAGAGAAAACATCTAAATATTTTATTTTATGTTAACATTTCGAATGCCAGTTATACTATGTGTATTACGGTGACTTCCTAATTCTAAAGAACAATTGATTGGAGAAAATTCTGTGCAGTGCAACATGAGGTATCAATATTCCACTCCGATTCCAGTTCTAGAAATCCCACTAAATGTCAATTTCTAAATTTATGAGTACACAAATAATTAATTTTATTTTATGCTGCCTTTAACGAAGCCTCATAATTGTTTATAAATGTTTTAGAATCAAGGTGTTTCAGGAGGTTTACATTATATTCCTGTTTTAAAAATATTATTTTAATACTCGCAAAGTCTTCACAGAATAATGAACTATGCATACAAACAAGAACACTGCTTATGACAAATGTCTGGACTCCAACAGTAACTGTCTTAAAATGTATAGTTCAGACAGTGTGCTGAATATTAAACATAACTATCTATATATATATATATATATTGATGGTTATAGTGGTTTTATTAATTTATTTATTTATTTTTAACTTCTTATTTAAAAGCAAGATGCTTTAAAGAAGGCCAGTTTAGATATGAAGCTTGTCAAAAAGTTTTAGTTTGGTGACATTCTAAAAGTTTGCTGTCAACATGTTAAAACTCTCTTCAAGCAGCATGCTAAAAAAGATTAAAGCTAAAAGAGAAAACTAGTCGACTTCACTAATTGGTTGTTGGGAGCGTAGGCGGACATCCCAACCTGTTCCTGGTGATAGTAAAATTGCTGTCAAAAAATCAAAGTATCCTCTAAGAGTTAAAAATATCCATTAAAACTGACCACATCTCAGCATCCTCATCTCTCCAAAGTTGCTATGAAATTTTCACGCAAACCTCCACTGTAATTCTTCCCATCCCAAATTGCATTTTCATCACAGCTCGAAACTCATGTCCTGTCTGCAGAGCTCAGCGGGAAAATGCAAGAAAAATCAGCATCAGCAATTAGAGCACACTTTTACGGCAACTCTCCGGAGGGAGTAAAACAAGGCTCCATCTTTTCCCTTTAGATTTTCTCTGGCTAATAATACCTTTCTTTCACCAGCTAAGCAAGCCATTTTCAGACACACATTTCAGTAGTGGTTGAGAGGCAGTCTAGCTCACAGATCTTTTCACTTAGTCACACTGGTGCTGCCTTCTCATCTGATGAATAATGCCAAAGGAAGATTCATACTAGTGCCAAATTGTGTAATTGATTGATTGATTGATTGTCAGGTGCTAAGGCAAGTTAAGATTTCATTGTTATCAACCTAAAATGAACCTGACAGTTACTGTGCTCATTTAGAAATATGGAAAAAAGCATAATAGCTCCCTGAGTGAACAAAAAGAAAAAGACGTTTTTTGGGCGACACTTCACAAATGATACATGCATCAGCTTCATGTAATTGGCTATTGGTTCAAGTGAGTTCAGAACATTTGCTTACTGCTGAATGCACACTGTACACTATACAGGAAGTATGTGGGTAAAGAGCAACAAAAGATAAAATGGGACAGTTACTGTGTATTTGAATATTAATTTTATTTATCTTTGAAGGACCAGAAACAAATTCACAACAACCAGCCGGAAAACCAATGGTGGGGTAAATTACAGTTTTAGTATGCCTAAAATTCACTTAATATTTGTAAATGTTACAAATATTTCATGATGTGAAATGTACCAGAAAATTACAAACAGATTATAAAAATTATATTTTGTGCAGGCTCATGTCTGGCTTGTTTATTAGGGGGGGGGGGAATGTAAGAAATCTCACTTTACCCTAATTCTTGGCTTTGATCACAAAGGGTTTTCAGTGTTCATTTCAGTATTTAAAACAACAGAATGTTTACAGCACAATAAAAATTCACATGTTGATAAATTCAAGTGTGAAAGACTGCTGCCTAGTTATTATCCCTGAAATAATTCCTGCTATTTTCCATTTCCTTAATTTAGAACATTTTAATACTACACTAAGTACCCAGCTGTATTCTAAGAAGTCTCTTCTCTGATTCTCATCAAAGATTCATTTATTTGATCAAAACATAAATACATAAAAATTTCAATTTTAAATGATTTAAAATGCTATATCTAACAAAGCCACGGTTTATTCCTGAGATAAATCTCAATATAAATAACAAGGACTTAGAAATCTACCCTTCGAATTAGCTGAGCACTTACTAAATAAGTTTGCTTGGCTCTTGCCTTAAAATGAGATATATGTTGATAATAAAAACTTGCAAATGGATTTTCTGAATGAGATATGCTTTCATCTTTTCTAAACTGAAATACTGTGGAAGAAAAACACAGCCACAAAACAGTCTTTCGTATTTTATAGCCAATTGAATATTGAATATAAACATGGATGCAATATAAAACTGTCATGCTTTTTTATATTATATAAGAACTTAAAGGTGAATTATGGGATCATGATGCATACCTGTAAATGTCTCTGGCCATGCCAAAATCACCAATCTTGGCCACCCTCCCTGGACCTTTGCAAGTCAGAAGACAATTCCTGGCAGCGATATCCCTGTTAAGAATAACAAGTGAGTAGACAGACACATTTACCTCACATATTTTTCTGATTTTCATTACAATTACATCACAGTTCTTTGTCTTGTGTTGTCTCTTGTTTGTCCTGTAATGTTTATTGTTGTTTCTACCATGAAATTTTCATTACTTTTTTTTTTATTTTTTGTGAAATATATTAAAGAAAGCTGAATTTAGATCGTTTTCTCCTTGTTACCCACTAGGACACACATTTAATGCTGAGATATATTGATGTGAAATTGTTTCCCTTCCTGTTACTGTAAATAACCTTCTTGCAAATGCAGGTATATTAAATTGACTAACTAACTAACTAAAGCTAAATTTCCAGTCCAGTCATAAATGTGCATTATGCCTCGTTTCATTACTGCTGTTCGTTATTGTAAAATGCATGTAACATGAATGACACCCCATCAACACTGCAAGCGATGCAACAAAGATAGAATACATCAATTATAAACGATGAACCTGTCAACTCTGCAGGTGTTTGAAAAAAACAGTAAGCATGAGCTTTGCCTGTATCATAGATTGTAGTATATTAGCTCCAGTGACCTATTGATAGACTCTGATTAAGTTGACATCACACACTTATTAACAACACTTTATTTTGCCTGTTTTTAGGGCTCTCTTTTTAACAGTGAAGATCGGCAAGTATCAAACTTTGCTAGTTAATTGAAACACTAAGTATTATCTGTGTTTGAATTAAGAAACTGATTTTTCCTT
Source organism: Enteromius treurensis (assembly GCA_032275025.1). Classification (NCBI taxonomy): domain Eukaryota; kingdom Metazoa; phylum Chordata; class Actinopteri; order Cypriniformes; family Cyprinidae; genus Enteromius; species Enteromius treurensis. The sequence goes on along the minus strand of JAUCMU010000047.1, from coordinate 10,089,607 downwards.
CAGGCTGTAGATCCGCTGAATATCAAATATTGCTATAACTTCATCATTGCTCCTCTTTAAATGCTTCCGCTTTCATTTTCTTTCTATACCATACTCTTTTTTTTCTGTGTGTCTGTGTATGTACCTAGTATAACCTACATTATGGGGACCCTAAGGGTAGGGTTAGAAATAGAAATTACAAATATAATATACATAGAACAGAAAGAAATGTTGTATATGGAATGTGCCCATAAAACATGGACAACGGGGTGTGTGTGTCTGTTAAAAATAGTTTAAGTGTTTAGTGTGGTTCAATAATGACAACTCTCTGAAGATTTTACCATGGTGATGAAAATATCTGTACAAATAGCATATAAAACAACCCGTAGCAGATCTATACAGGTGGAGCTGGGGAAGGTAAAAGGTTTTAGAAAAACTCTGAAAGAGCGCTACAGGAATTCCAAGTGAATGCTATCTAGTCATACAAATTAAAGGTAATAAGCTCATTGGCTGCATTTGTAGCATGAACCAATCAGCTTGTGCCAAATACTTTAACTCTCTGAATACCATCAGTTATGTAAACAAAAGTTTCATGACTGAACTATATATTTAATCAAGTCTTAACATCCTAATCATTAAATGTGTTACTCGATCCAAATACTTTGATTGATCATTATACATTTTTATTTTGTTCCATTTTTGTCTAATTTTGCTACAGTGAAAGGCTTCAAAGTTGTGTACAGTAATGGAGACAGTAAGAAGTCTTGATCTGCAAGACTATTCTTGTTTCCTTTTGAAGGTCAAACTCATGTTTCCAATTACTTGTACTATTTGAAGACATTTGGTGTTTGGTTGACAGCAATGGATTTCGCCTTTTATGCTAAAAAAAAAAAAAAAAAAAAAAATCCCCAGAAAGGGCAAAATGATCAATCCCTCTGGGTTTTGACCAAAACGTTGCAACTGAACACGGAGGCCCAGATACATTTTAACTCGGCTGTGTGAGAAACTTCAGTAGGAAAATGCAGATGGGTACGTGTCTCAGCGTCCCTGTTCTATACCTGGATTGATGACCAGACTGCTCATGTAGCATAAATGAGCTCTAAGTGGACTCATTTTTCATGCCATTCTGGATGAGAGTGTCAAAAGGAAAAAAGAACTCCCACCACAGGTATGAGAGGGAAGCAGAACTCCTGAACGAGCCAGGAGCACAGAATTTGTGCTGACTTCAGAAAAAAAGCAGATCATCCATCTGTTGTTAAATCAATCTGTGATGTGTGAAGGTGTGTTGGGTTGTCGGTAATTATACCTGTGGATGAACTGGTTCTCTTCTAAGTACTGGCAGCCGCGGGCAATGTCTCTGGCAATGTTGAGAAGATCTACCATGGTTAGACTTGAAGGATGCTCCTGGAAAACATTACAGAATGTCAAATTGCTGGGTATTCCCTTGTGAAAAATAAGTACACTTTAGCAAAGTAACACTTTTTAAAACACTCCAAACAGAATGTGTGCAATTATGTCTTTAGAGACATAATTGCATATTAGTACATATAAACGTAACATATAATACCAAATAACAATAATTTTATGTATACTTCAATGTAAAACTTTTCATTTGACATTATTATAGTATAAAGTAAACTGTACTTGTGGCCATTTATTAGGAAATGAAATGTGTGTGTTCTTACTAGTCTTGGTCTAGTTTCTCTCAGGAAGCTCTTGAGATCCCCTCCGGCCATCAATTCCAGTAGAATGAAGCGAGGCAGAGCTTGCAAACTCACCCCGATACACCGCACAATGTTTTGGTGACTAAACTTGCTGTCAGAGGAATTGAAAGAGAAATGTGATAATTTTGCTATTACGTCCTTAAAAATGAGCCCTTTGAAATGATGAATCTTGCGTTTTTCATTGCTACCTGATTATGAGAGCTTCCATGAGAAAGTCTAGTTCATCCTGCTCAGAACACACCTCAGGAAGGGTCTAATAAAAGAAAAAATTACTAATCACATCTTTGCTAAATCAGTAATATTTTAAAATATTACAGAATATAGAGACACAAGAGACGCAAACCAATGTGTTGATGGTTAAAATAATAAATCAAAACATTAAACCCCAGTATGTAAGATCAAGCAGCATAATATACTTTTTATTTATATATATATATATATATATATATATATTGTTGCCTATGTTACCTTTACAGCCACCTGCATCGGACTGGGCTCCCCTGGAATCCCAACGGCTAGTCCTTCATATACCTCTCCAAATGCACCATGACCCAAACCTCTACAAACAAAACATACATTAACAGTATTGTTAGTAATTGTGCCATTAAATATCACTCCATGTATTTCACATAGTGCATTTAGGAGGTTTCTGACGTAAGACCCATCACAGTCAAACAACATGAAAATTCTGCAGTCTAACTGAACTTTAAGGCATTATTGATGCTCCCAACCTGGTGAGGGAGATGTTACGCCGTGGCACCTCCTTCAGATCATTGATGGAGGCAGGCTTCCCACCAAAGCAGTAGTTGGGATTGTAGTCGGTCATGATGGTAGAGGCTCTCAGTTTGCTCAGCTTACAGTCGGGACTCTGTAGCTCAAGTTGGATAGACTGGAGCTCGGTGTGTTTACGTCTGTACACTGGACAAATATCAGTACAGCATGTTATTTTTTTTTTTTTCTATTAGAAAAATAGAACTGTTGCCATTGTCAAAAACCTTCAGATTCAATTTGGAAATGAATTTTCAAACTGCAACAAACAGGTCCTTTTGGACAAACTAAATTGGACTTGAATTTAATTTATTTTGTCATCAGTTTTAATGTTAAATCAGATAAAATATTAAAAAGTTATTTTCTCTGTCATTTTAATCATTTTAGTTGACTATAACAACCTTAGTGGTGACATTTTCTTGCAAATTTGTGGATATCTACATGAGAAAAACACTTCACAACAATTTTCGCAAAAACAGGCATGTGAATCCAAGTTTGGTGGGCTTGACCCACACAGTAAACACATTAGTGGAGCGTGTGGAAGTGATTTATTCATAAAGTGGTAATTGACAAGGCTTGTCAGTGCTCAGTTAACAGCCCATTTATCACACATATACTCTATTTATCACTCAGAGACTGCTACTACAGTATAGATGGACAGATGATGTGCTCGATGCCACAACACTGTGTGTGTGTGGCTCAAACATAAGACGTGAATACTCATTTTGAATTTTTAAAGCTTGTGTGATATGTGTGCAGTTGAATGATTGTGCCTTTAAAAAGTCCATTCAAATATATATATATATATATATATATATAAATAAATAAATTGGATTGGGCACTTTTGGCCATGAAATAAAGTAAATGTGACACTTCATACAGTTGCATGAAACTGCATTCACACCCATAAGTTATACGTTTATAAGTACAAGACCATAGTCATATTGGCCAGTGAAAAATAAACTATGCAACATATTATTAAATAATTTTCTGTGATCTTTCTGCAAGTGCAGGTTTATCTGCTCTGTTTCTAATACCCAAAAAAGCAACACAAAGCTTCTCCAAATGACTTGGCTCAAGTATTATGTTTTGGTTAGCCTCTGAGACTCCCTGAAACATTGCTTATAAAAAGGATTTGACGTGGTCTACTTACTGATCATGACGCCAGAAACGGCCAACAGCAAGGCAGCAATGACTGCGGAAGTCCCCACAGACAGAATCAGTGGCAGATGAGTGAAAGGGGGCTGGGGGGGCAATGTAGACACTGCAACACAAACACACAGCAACAGATATACACTTTACATGAGTCAGAAAGAAGAACACAGTTGAGCTATTCTTATTTAAATTCCTAGCTCAGGATTAGTCATAAATAAATAAGTAAATAAAAATCTTGTCGGACGGTCATGAGCGCTGCCTTACGTGTCTGGGCCTGAGGGACGCTGAGGAGGCGTACATGGATGGTCAATGTGCTTATTGAGCATCCAGAGATGTCTTCTTTACCATCAGAGGGTGAATCCGATGGTGAAGCTGGTGCCGCTACGGGCAGGCATCGCACTGCGCCGCCTGTCCCTCCGGGGACGGATGCTGAACTGTCGGAGATGCTCCTCCGCGCCGCGGCTGGAATCGGTCTGGAGATGCCCTGTGTGCCTACAGCCAACCCTTCGCGGCTGGATGGCTGGTTCTTGGGGGTTAGGGATGCGGCACCACCACGCTCTCCCCCGGTTCCTTTCTTCCCGGAGGTACACGAAGAGCTGACCAAGTCGTGGCGAGGACAGCCAAGGGGTACGAGGGAGTCCCCCAGATTGTTGCCTCAGCGCGCGCAGAGCTGCAACCGCCGCTGCTCGATGTGGCCAGACGAACAGTCCCTGTCCCGGTCCCGCTATGGGCTGCCCCTCTGCTGGCACGGCGGTCAACGTTCCCTTGATACCCCTGTTGACGCAGCGGTTGAGCCTCTCCTTCCAGCCGAGTTGAGGTCGGGGTTTCATAGCGCTCACTTCATCGTGCCCAAGTAGAGTGGTGGGTTGAGACCGATCCTGACAGCGCTGAATCGGTCTCCTCTCAAGAGGCCATTCAAGATGCTCTCTCCGAGGCGCAAACTAACATGCGTTCGGAGCCGGGATTGGTTTGCAGCCGGGATTGGTTTGCAGCCATCGACCAGGTTTCAGGTCAGCCGAGAAGAGAGCAAACTCCCTCCGGTGCAGAGGATTTCTCTTTTCGGCATGGAGCTGGATTCGAGATCCCGAGATGGGCATGGCACTGCGGTGCGCTTTGGATCGGCGTTTTCCCGGAGTTTTGCCGCTTACTCAGCCTGTGGTCGGGGGATGCCTCCTCCACGGGCTGGGGTGCTGCATGCAACCGGCAAGCAGCCTCGGGTCCCTGAATAGGCATCCGATAGCTTCGGCATTTCATTTGCCTCAAGCTGCTGGCAGTGCATCTAGCGCTGCGTCTTTTTCTTCTGATGCTGTGCCTCAAGCGTATTTGAGTCCAGACAGACAGCACTGCGGCCGTTGCGCACACCATCAAACAAGGTGGTATGCACTTCCGCCGTATGTCACAGCTCGCCCTCCATCTGCTCCTTTGGAGTCACGAGCGGCTGAAATCGCTGCGCACTATTCACATTCCAGGGCTCCTCAACCATGCAGCGGATCAGCTCTCACGGCAGTCCACCCACCCTGGAGAATGGTGGCTCCACCCTCAGGTGGTCCAGCTGATATGGAGTCACTCCAGGGAAGCCAAGATCGGTCTCTTTGCCTCCCCCTGGTCGACCCATTGCCCACTGTTTTTACTCTCCTTGTCCCCTCGGGCATACAGCTGGCCTCTGGGGCTCAAGTACGCCTTTCCCCCAGCGAGCCTCCTTGCGCAGACACTGTGCAAGCTCAGGGAGGACGAGGAACGGATTTCGGACCTCTCGTTCCTCTTGGCAGCCCCTCCCTGCAAAATGCCCTGGAAGGACCTTCTACCTCAGGGGTTGGGCACCTTATGGCACCCGCTTCCCGTGCGCCAGGACCCACATGCGTGGTTTCTGGGCGGGATGCGGCAGACTTCTTCAGCCTTTCCAGCGCTGATGTAGAAACTATTTCTCAAGCGCGAGCTCCCTCTACAAAGGCAGAATTACGCTCAGAGATGGGGTCTGTTCGTCGAATGGTGTTCCTCCCGCGGAGAGGAACCACAGAGATATACAGTTGCAGTTGCGCTGCCATAGCTGCAAATCACGACGCAGTGGAGGGCTCGTCCCTCGGAAATTTCTTCCGAAATTAAGTTTCTGACACTGAAGACAGCGCTTCTTATTGCGCTTGACTCTATTACGAGGGTGGGGGATCTGCAAACCTTCTCTGTCGACGAAGAGTGCCTACAGTTCGGCCCGGAGTTCTGAGACCTCGGCTACATGCCCAAGGTTCCTACCACACCTTTCTGAAGTCAGGTAGTGAACCTGCAAGCTTTGCCCCGGGTGGAGGCAGACCCAGCCTTGGAGTTATTATGTCCTGTAAGCGCGCTGCGCCTCTACATTGACCATACTCAGAGCTTCAGATGCTCTCAGCAGCTCTTTATTTACTTTCGTGGCCAGCAGAAAGGAAATGCTATCACCAATCAGAGGTTGGCTCACTGGGTGGTAGAAATCATCTCCCTGGCTTATTTATACCAGGGAGAGCCTTGCCCCTTAGGACTGAGAGCTCACCCAACACCTTTGCCGGGTTTTACGACCTCCGTGTAGAGCATTGATCATGATGATTGGGGGGCAGTCATGGCCTAATGGATAGGGAGTTGGACTTGTAACCCAAAGGTTGTGGGTTCGAGTCCCAGGTCCGGCAGGGATTGTGGGTGGGGTTAGTGAGTAATCAGCTCTCTCCACCTTCAATACCATGACTGAGGTGAGACCCTTGAGCAAGGCACCATTCCCCCAGCTGCTCACCTGTAAGTCGAATGAATAAATTAATAAATGTAAATGTAAATGTAAATGTGATCAGGACAGCAGGTGAGTGAGGAGACTGGCTGGTGCCGGCTTGCTGCGCCGCTCACTTTCTCCTGCCACGACTCTGAGGTTGCGCTGACGCCGGCTACGGCTCTTCAGCGAAAACCTGCATGTGCACTGTGCTTGTGCCCTCTTATACTCACGCAGTGATCAGGTGAACCTGAGAACAATCAGTGCACGCCAATGTTTCATTGGCCTTTAGTAAAGGCTCAAAGGCAATTGGTCTCCGTTCCCTTCGTCAGGTTTCTATGGTGCTTTGATTTGTACCTTGAGCGTTTTGAAAACATAAGGAACCGATGTCATACTGAACGGTCTGCACACACATGCCAAGCCAAAAATATGACATACTTCACGCATGGTCACCCTAGTTTCCCTGAAAATAACTGCACACCTTAGAACAGCCAATCAGATTCAAGCATTCAGCAGCCCTGTAGTATATTTTTAATCATAGAAATATTGTAGAACACAATAGCTGTGTCTGAAAGCATAGGAACCTGACTTGCAGCCTCGCTTCCTTATGAGGCAGTGACTTTAAAGGCAGCGTTTTTTCAGGAATGCATCTAATGGAACTGGTTTCGGACAGGCTTCCGAGGCAGCTTAGTGGTTTAATGGTCTACAGAAACCTTCAGAGGCCATCTTCATTTTTTGGGTCAACCATCATGGAATGGAATGCACAGGATTGTGGGATATCAAAGGCAGCGAAGGAAACTCTATGCTGCCTTCAAAGTTTGATCAGAAGAAGGTACCTCCAGAGAAAGGATATTAAGCAGAATTTTAATTCGGACGTGCCTTGATACCTTCTTGCCTTGGAATGCTGCCTCCAAGCATTTTAGAGCTTTCAGACACAGCCAATATTATGTTGCCATGTTTAAATAAAGTTCTAAAATGCAGGCTTTGTCTCCAATTAAACAAGTATACTGTATGTTCAGCTCAACCTGGGGCCTCATTTATAAAACTTTCTTACGCACTGATTTGATCTTAGAGTGTTCGTATGATCAAATCCACATCAAAGTACAGAATTATAAAAAACGTCTTTAACGTGGAAAAGTACTTATCTCCACGTCAGATTCCAGCTTGGCGTACGACCGTTTCCTTGTGTTAATGCCTGGTATTGCAGATAGTTCAACACACGGGCAAGGAATTTCTTGCGCTCCTTTTTACTTGCCATTTTCACGAGTTTTTGCTTTAGGAATGAGCTCATTTTATATGTTAATTAATTAAGCAGGGGTGTTTTGACAGCGGAACATTCAGCTGCACACAATTCCACAATCATTTGTGATTTATAACCGAATGACTGGCGTACGCATGGATTTCGTGCTTACGTTCGTTTTCTCTGAATCGCTCGTACGATTAAATCAGAAAAGTTCTTAGATAAAATCAAGGACGCTTTCTACGCAGGTCTTTATAAATGAGGCCCTAGGTCTCATAAAAATATACTTCTGTTCACTTTTTGTGCAACACCATTTTTATGTATCTTACTGGAAGTTTTGCCGCCGTTTTAAAAGAGAAATGTCCACCGAGTGGCGCTAAAACACTGGTTCAATATGTGAAACCTGGAATTTTTACATTGATCAGTAGATTGTTGCTAAAAGTTTACGCTCTGTCATGTAGGAAATATGCACCAAATATGACCCTAAACCTACCTGATAGTGTTAACCAAATCTAACCCGATATAAAAACACATTTGTTGATGCAACCATGTCATTTCAGCTTTCTTTTACACAAATTTGAACGGTTTTTGTTGAACCGTATTACATGGAATTCAAACCGTACATCTCTGTACTCTGTGAGCTACCAAACAAACCTACTGTCTATTAAAACATATATGAAGCTGGATATGTGTCATGCTAACATTTAAAAGAATCAGTTTTTATATACAGTATCCCGGCAAATTAATATTGTTTTGAAGTCATAACATGATATTCTTTAAGTAATTGTTTTAAGTAAATCATGCTTTATTAATCAAAACTCTGTACATTTGTGTGAAAGAAATAAAAGGAGTGAGAGTTTTAGTGCCCTTTAATGTTAATTTCATTTGAAAAACTAGCGTGATATGTACTCGTTGGTACGTATGTTTGTGTTGAAAAGAAAAACAGGTGAGACGAGTAAACTAATCAGAAAATAATGAGGGCTAAACCAAAAAATACAAAGACAGGGGGGAGAACAGGACCAGACAGACAAGAAACATTACACATGGATTTTTGAAAAGTACTTTTATGTAGTGTGTATAACGAAACTCGAAAGTGATTGAAAACATCTGGAAAAGTTTTAGATCTGAAAGTGCACTGTAATATGCATAAAGTATATAAAGTTGTCTCTCAAAAGAAAGAGTCGATTCTGAGTCTTGAAATGAGTCGCTCACAGCTTTACCAGGCATTAAAGGCAAGATAAAATTCAAATGATATCATTCGACCAATCACTGCAGGTTATCGCCATACAAAGGAGGGGTTTGGGAAAATAAATCACTTGGGAGTCCTTGTGGACGTAATGTAAAGTAAATGCATATAATAAGGCAATAAAAGTGTTTTTTGACCTTGCATGTATGTTAACCTGTTTTGGACTCCCGAAACCAAGCATTTTTACTGCACATAATAAAGGCACTATAAATAATGGTCAGTTAACAAAATTCAGACTTTGAAATTCTACTTTCTTGTGCAGTGGTTTTCTGTAGGTAAATATTAAAACCTGATTTGTAAATTGATTATAGTGGTTAGATGTCTCTGTACTTGGTTGACCAGTGGTTTTAATGGCTCGCCATATGTATTAGATTTCTCTTATACTGTACATAAAATAAGTAAGCTTGATCAAAGTTCAGGGGAAAAGCGTTTATTCAAGAAAGCAAGTAGTGTAGCATAGCCGTCTTCTGAGAGCTTAACCCGAGGTACAATTTGTTTGTCCATATCTTTATACAGTAGATATATAGGCCTCACAGTAGGCATTGTTTCATTATATGGACAACAGTGGGCATTGTTTCATAGTATGTAGATTTGAATACTGTGGTGCAGTTACAATGAAACCACATCAGATGTTGATTAAGACTAGGGAGTACACATAATGTTTTATAGTTTGTAATTACCTAATTAAAAATATGACCCCACGTGGCCACCTACATCCTGGTTCGCGTCATAAAGCAAGTTTATTCAAAATGCAAATACAATTATTTTTTAATACATTTAACATTATTTATAATTTGGCTGAAGAGTTTTAGGGTCAACTAACTTTCTGTGACCTTCTTCATCTGTTGGCTGTAGAACAGACAAGCTGCACACAAGACCTACCTCGACTGAGATGACAAACAAAACAAAAGTGCAATGATGGGGCAGACCGTTAGTCATCTGAACTTATATACAACCCACATTTCAGTGGGTATTTGTTTGAGGTTGCTGATGCATACTGAGCTGTTGTATGTTCTGCTGTTACAGCAGCATTGGAGAAGCTGGTGATTCCACTACCTCCTCTGCCCCGAAGTCCAGGGTATGTTAGTTAGACTCTCTTAAAATCACATCAAAAGGTAAATGAGAACACTTTTATTAAGGCTTGAAATGAAAAAATGATAGAACCAAATAAAACAAAAATAATCTGGTGTGAGAAACCTAGAGTTGAAAAGGTGTGTGAACTTCATTCTGTAACCCAGATTTATTTCCTCTAAGCAGTCACCAGCAAACATCTCTTTCTGACTGGAAACACCACAGAGCTGTAATGACACCTTAACCACGCTGAATGACTTAACTCTCACTCACAGCACTTTCATTTATTCATTCTTTTATTGGATTAGATGAACATTGCACATGTTTATTTAAAAGTATAGTAGATGAATAATTAAATAACTTGTTTGAAAGATATGAAAGATGGTGTAGCTTCTGTAAGGCCAGTTAAATTGATATTTTGGTGGTAGCCTTTTAAAGTTCATCTACTGCCCTCTGTAGGTCATTCGTGATAATTCAATACCATTTGCCAACAATTAAATGGAAATTATGTTTTATGTGCTTTAACCTGTTTTGATTGTTGTTATTATGATTTGTGGTACGTTATGGTATTTTTAAAAGAAAAAATAAACTCAATCATTTTATTTCACATAGATATATTCATATGCTGTATGAGGTGTGCAACAGATGTTAGTGATTAAAAAAAATACAGTTTTTCTCAATTGCTAAGACACATTTCTTGAAAGCTGCTCTCCTTTTATCTAAACTGTGAATCGAAAACCCAATTTTCAAGCTAAACTTCCTGCAAAACTAAACCTTGACCTCAAAACAGTTTAATCTGTGCTCAAAATTGAGCTATGTTGTCAAATTAAAAACACTACTAAACAGTCACCACATAGAAAAATAGAGAACACAATGCTCAGGACATGAAGCGGTTGAAATAAATGTTTATTTAGGCTGAATTCATGTTGCAAAACAAAATACCTGCACATTTTTAACCCTTGTACATAGAAAAAAGAATTAGCAAAAAAACAAACAAAAAAAAACTGAAATCCTGTGCATTTACATGCAGTATCTGTACGTAGAAATAAAGCACAAAAATATATGAAGTACAAAGAAAAGAGGTGTATTACTCCGCCACAGCATCATTTCTCTGTGCTTGGTCATCTACATCACAGGCCACATTTTCTCTGGCCAGGCAACAGGGGAAAAAAATCCCTGCCCGGCCTCCTTCATTGTCATACTGGCCAAGAACATGGTCAATCACAGTAGCTCTGATTTCATCTGGTATTACTGTTCTTGGTCCACGCTGACCACCTTGACCACCTCGACATTACCATCACTCTGTTCTCTTTCAAAGCAAAAATGAAACATATTTTATAATATTGTTTATTTATATTTGACACTTTCAGAAACCACTTACTTTCAGACAGTTCTGTAACTACCTTTGACTTTAGAAGAGAGAAGCTTTATGATCTGACAAGATCTGCTTATGCTTCAAAAAAAAAGGATTTCAGCAAACAGAAAGAGGAAAAATAAGAAGAAGACTACAGTATGACCATATATAAAATAATTTCTGCATGTACTGCAGTACATTTTTGCATTTAATAAATAATCTGCTTCCCTCTGCAGGTCATTCGTGATACCTCAGAATCACTGTCTGTTTCAGTGCACTGATATTACTGTAAAGCTTATTGTCAAAGTAAAGTACTGTAAACTTGAGTTGTCTGTTTTGATACAATACAGTAGTGTCACGGTTCGATATGTTTTCAATACAGCCAAAATACAATAAGAAAATAATTTCTTTGATTTTTTTTCACATTTTTATTTATTAAAACTAACATAATATGACTTTGTTTTTTTCCCCCTTTTCTTTTACTTTGAACGACAATGGAGCTATACTTCACATAACTGCTGGGGTTTCTTCTTAGCAGCAAATAAAGAAGTGTTTTGGAAAAGTCAGCCTTGGATGGTATTTATTGATTAATTAA
>JAUCMU010000047.1:10006517-10024838 GCA_032275025.1 Enteromius treurensis | reverse complement strand
ATCTCTATTTGGAGTTATATTTATTGAATTTGGCGTGTAAACACTGATAAATTCATAATTAATGACATGGCTGGTTCAGTCGACAGAAACACAGAACCCACAGGTCTAAAATGTAGGGTACTGCTGAAATGTTTTTTGTTTGCAAAATCTCAGACAACAGCCGTACACCTGCGAGGCCACTGCCAATATCCACAAAAAATTTCACGCAATCTCTTATTTCTTCTAACATTAAACATTTTCTTCTTTACATTTAAGTAAAAATATAATTTTCGTTTAGGCCTTTATAATGTTTTTTTTTCTCCGCTCGCAAAAGCGCTGGAGGTGCAATAACAGAGGCGAATGTCGATGATGCAATGATAGAGCATGGAACGTTGGGAGATGTTGTTTTCTCAAGTTCACGGATGAAAAGCTCATTTATATCTGTTTAATCACCTGACCACCTGTACATGACTTAGGATTGGTTAATTACATTGTGCAATATAATGTGGGGTACAAAAAGGATTCAGACCCCCTTACATTTTTCACACACCAAGAGCCTTGGTAAGAGAGGTAAAAAAAGAAGCCAAAGATCACTATGGCTGAGCTCCAGAGATGCAGTCGGCAGATGGGAGAAAGTTGTAGAAAGTCAAAAATCCCTGCAGCCCTCCACAAGTCGGGGCTTTATGGCAGAGTGGGCCGACAGAAGCCTTTTTAGACTTTAATTGGTTCACCCTCCGCCTATGATGGAGAGTGAGCTACAACTTGTCGCATTACTATTGGACATTACTATTAGGAACTAATGGACATATATGGATGGTTTAATTGACTGGGTTGGGGAAGTGATTTTCTGGGCCCCTATGTCTCCTGAGGTTAAGCTGGTTCCGTCCAGCTCTCCTGCATCTCTTTAGCTCCTGGGGACCCAGTCTTCCTCTCCCACTTCTTGTATTACCAGGCTGTTCATCAGCCCTCTCTCTGCTGGTTCCTGCCACCGCAGAGATTTGAGGAACAGAAAGAACTTTTTTATATACTTTTTCTTTTTCCACAACTACCAGCTGATCCAAAGTGCTGTACGATATAACTAAAATAAATCAAGAAACCACAAATCAGGAAAACACAACTGACATGGCTAGATTAAAGCTACAGTACTGATAAAAGATCTCAAGCAGTTATTTAAATACTGCCAAAGAGGTCTAATAGAAGATGGCCATTTGTTCCAAAGACTGTAGGACCAGCGACAGCGAAGGCTCGATCACCTTTAAACCAAATATAATTTTTTTTTTTTTTTACACTAAACGATGCTTAAACCATATTTGTAATTCGTTTGGACAATCCAACAGAGGTCCCAAGAATTTGTTAGCTTTATGCTGAAAGGGAAAACACTCAATATACACAATATAAAAAATTACACTTGGAGCAAGAATTGAGCCCTGTGGCACCCCACAAGCAAGTGTGCGTGAAGACAACTATGTTGGCCAAAGGAAACACTAAAACATCTGTTTGTTAAAAGAGATTGAAAACATTTCAACACCTTGCCCTGTAACCCAACACAGCTCTCCTGAAAATCAACATATATAGTGGTCAACCATGAAATGCAGAGCTTAGGACTAAAAGCACCAAAGCTACAACTTTGAATATGAATAATGAATATGTAATTATATGAATGTAACATTTGTTCGTCTATAACAAAACATATAGGCTAAAACATGTCTAGACTGCTGTTAACAAAACAGTCGAGCTCATTGACTAGAAGTGGGCGAGTCGCCATTCGCGCCATGTGACTGGAAGAGGCAGCCGATCACGTGACGCACACGACATCACTGTAATGGCAGCTTCCTTCGCACACTAACACAAGGAACAGCAGAGTTTCACCAATAGTTTACATCTCAAGGCTCGCTTCTCGAAGGTAACTGGTGACTTGTTTGATGTCAGTCGTTCACTGCGTGCGCTCCATGCTCAGAGAGCAGCAGTGGATTGAGCAGCGTGACACCAGCACGAGTGTTATTGTTATTGTCGCTTGCATAACATGCGTGTGTTTTGATAAACGGAGAAGCGTCAGCGCGGATTACAGAAGCGCTCTCCTTTGAAAGGGAATAAAAAAAAACATTAAAAAACAAGTATGTTTGCTGATTAATATCAGTTATGTTTTTGAAAGCATTTTATTTGGATGAACGGTACGGGAGACTGCCACACCTACCGCGGACAAAAAATCATAAATATAAATTCTAATAAAGTTTACTTTGGGTTTCAACTAAGTTTGTTGATATGTTGTTTTAACCGTGTACATTGCAGATCGTCCGTCTAAATTAATGCTTAAAAACCCACTGTTTTAATGTAACGTTAGGTTGTTTATATTGTTGAACTGTAAAGCCCTTCTGTCCAATCAGCTGGCGATATGATAATTCCAGTGACGTGATTGGATGATGTAACTGGCCTGTCTGTGCTGTAGCCTTTGAGGAGTTTATTTTGTGAATGAATAAGCTCAGGCAGGCCGCAGTAAAATATAATACTAATAAATTATATTAAAATCCGTTATAGGAAGTTTGTAAACTTAAATCAGAATATTTATTCATTTATTTTTAATGTATTTATTCACTCACAAATGTGATTCCCTCATTCTTTAAAAACCGACATTAAATGTTATTCTTAAAAGAGAAAGTATTTTGTAAAAGGTTTGTTAAATGATTGCATGATCACAGAACAAGACGTTGACAGTAAATCTTTAACTTATGGGATGGTCGCTTTATGCCACCTGAGAGACCATCTGTGCAAGGTGCAGGTTAACAAGCTCATATCTTTCCAACTTTGAGCTCCACGTTACCAGTCAGATCTCAGGTTCACAGAGAGGCAAAAATGTCTGCAGGTAACTCTTTATTTTAACAAAAGCCTTTTTTGCATTTGTACACAGTTTGAAGCATGTGGATGTCTGGTGACTTGTTTATTGTGATTTCATGTCGATATAATTTGAAATTGATCCGATGTCACTAAAGTATAAATAAGTAGTCTAGCAATCTAATATCAAATTTGCATTTTTCACAATGCTGTGAATAAATGTACAAATTAGTTGTAAAATTAGTTTGTTTATTCAAAAAAATTAAAGATTAGAGTTAAATATCAACTGAAATATTACATTGGCCAATTTCATTGTTTATATAGTTATCGCTGATGACCAGGTGCCATAAATTACATGGTGTCCAAGTTAATAGTGTCATTTATTCAACTGGCTTTCCTTTTCTCTCAACAGACACTATGTCTCCAAAGATCACAGTGGAGTTGCTCAGGCAGCTCCGTCAGGCTATGAAGAACAGCAAGTACATTGCAGAGCCTGTACAAGCGTACATCGTCCCTTCAGGAGATGCACATCAGGTGATATCCCAATCAAAGGTCTCAAAACCTTTGATCTGTGCTCCACAAATGTGATAACTGTGATTTATAAACATTCAGTATAAATACAAATGCAAATAGTATAAATACTATTTATACTACAAATATCTGGTCTTACATATGGATTTATTCTGTTAAATCTGTGCTTTTTAAACACTTAAGGTCGAAATTGTTGACAGAAATTTTGTTAAAAAATAAATACAACCTCATGTTATGTCAATCACCTTTACACAACTTTTGTCTGTAAGGAAAAAAATGGGAGAAAAACATTAACATTTGTAGCAAGAATTTTGAAAGGAAAGGATGACAAATAGGAAAAATAAACAAAAACAAAAAACGTTGCATAGTAAAAGTTGTGACTCTGTGTGCATTGAACGTTAACCTGTGATTTATAAGCATTCAAACTCCTTCATCTTGTGATTTCTACATATGCAGACTGTGATTGGTAAATATCACATGCAGAGTGTGATTTATATAACCTGTGACATATAAACATACAAAGCAAGTTATTTCTAAACATTCAGTCTGTGATTTATAGACATACAGACTGTGATTTAAAAATATACGGCCATTCAATGCCCTAGAACTAAAAAATGACATCATTCATTTTAGCTGCTGCAGCGTAATTGTGTGTGTCCCTACTGTGCCTTTTAACATCTATTGTGTGACTGATGGTCTTCCCTCACCCCATCCTCTCTGTCATTATAAAACCACTTCTGATTACATGCGTGTGTGTGACCTCCTGTCGAGTGTTTTCCTTCATTCTGCTGGCTGCTTAAATTAGCAGTAATTAGGACTGATTGCTGGCGGAGCTGATCTCACGTTTTCCCTTCATCTCTCTGCAGAGCGAATACATCGCTCCCTGTGACTGCAGACGTGAGTTCATCTCCGGATTCAACGGCTCTGCTGGTGTGTGTGACTTTAATCGATTCATTTGTATATTATTGCGATATGACAATAGTATCATTTAACACCTTCACAGTGGAGAATTATCAACTGTAGAGCTACAGATATCATAGGTAGACACACACATAGAAACAATAGCTTTCGTAAGAAGATATAGATTACTTATATGAGTAGAAATAGAGCATAATCAGACGGTATAATCACTACAAGTCAATTCAGTTCACCACACTGCAAATAATGGGGAAATAAAGCTAGCATTTGTGGTTTATATCTTATGACTATGAGAGGCAGCTTTGTCATACGTGATTTACAGATCAGTGGTTTTGCCAGATGTTTTTGTCTGGTGGCCCATGGCTGGCTCATTCAACGGCAGGATGAAGCGTAAACCAACTTCCCTCATATACCGTGACTAATAATATAATAAAATCTACCCTATCCTGTAAACATACAGATTGTTATTTATAAACATGCAGCCTTATAAACAGAGTCTGAGTTATGAGTTATAAATGTACACTCATACACAAACCTTTTTATACATAAAACTTTGATTTATAAATATTCAGTTCAACTTTACACACATACAAACTGTGATTTGTAAAGATTCAAACTTTACACACATACAAACTGTGATTTGTAAACATTCAAACTTTACACACCTACAAACTGATTTGTAAACATTCAAACTTTACACACCTACAAACTGTGATTTGTAAACATTCAAACTTTACACACATACAATCTGTGATTTGTAAACATTCAAACTTTACACACCTACAAACTGTGATTTGTAAACATTCAAACTTTACACACATACAAACTGTGATTTGTTAACATTCAAACTTTACACACATACAAACTGATTTGTTAACATTCAAACTTTACACACATACAAACTGTGATTTGTAAACATTCAAACTTTACACACATACAAACTGATTTGTTAACATTCAAACTTTACACACATACAAACTGATTTGTAAACATTCAAACTTTACACACATACAAACTGTGATTTATAAACATTACAAACATTTAATATGATTTGTAAACATACACTATATACTTTACACTGTGTTTCATAAACTTTCAACATTCAGTTTTGTTTTTATAAACAAATATAACAGCCTGTGATTCCACCTTATACATGCAGATGTGCTAATTTCTAAACATGCTTGTTTTAGGTACTGCTATAGTGACAGAACAGCATGCTGCTTTATGGACAGATGGGCGGTACTTCCTGCAGGCCAGCCAACAGATGGACAATAACTGGACTCTGATGAAAATGGGTACAGGGATTGTTAGCATAGTTTTATGACATGCGGTTGCAAAGTCATTACTTTTGTTATCGGATTGCTATTACATAATCGTGAAAGCAAAGTCGGTCAAGGTGTTGCTTTTCATTGCAAGTCGTTGCAAAACATTTATTAGATTATATTCATGACTAAACTTATATTAAATAGTGTATAACCAGTGTTGGGCACGTTACTTTAAAAAAGTAATTAGTTATGGTTACTAGTTACTTATCAGAAATAGCAACTGAGTTAGTAACTAAACGAAAGATACTAATTACCAGGGAAAGTAATTATTGCGTTATTAAAAAAACAAAAAAAACAAATGGCAAACTTGGATGCCCCCAATATTATATGTTAAATTAATGAAACTGGTGGGGGTGCTTGTTTATCATTTAGTGTTTCTTAAAAAAAAAAAAAAAAAGCGTGGAAAATAATTATAAGATAACAAAACTCAAGTGGGTATAACTGCAGACCGGAGATTTCCAAAACAGGGCGCTCCTGCACTAAAACAGATGTTTCCAGAAAAATTGATTGAAATATTGTTCCAAGATCAACCAGGATGTTGATCCAGGAACATCTTGTACTTGGTGAAATCATGCTCCTTTTGTTTCGGTGAAGTCCGGTTGGGGAGTTACGGAATGGCCCGTCTCAGCAATCTCATATTGCATAATCGTATTAACCGTTTCTCTCCTGAACTACAATTAACTTTCTTTACCACGCTATTCAGCTCCAATCCCGCCGTGCAATTCACTGGTAAAGTTAGGGTCAGGTGTAGGGTAGGTTCAGGGGTTAGCATAGTGTAGGAAGTTAACACGGTGATTGACACAACCAAGAAAACGTGAGAATCATCTGTGGGGCAAAAAAAGTTGTGACAATGGGAGGAAGCCACGCTGTATTTTGGAGCTCCCACCCCGATTTAGAGATCTCCAGGCCGCAATTATACCCTTTTCATAAAACTACTATGAATTCTACTACTAATAACAATATAAAACACACTAAGTATTAATGAGCTGCAGGGTTCATGAATATTAATCACATAGTATGCGTTCATTCGGATTGATTTGCTGAAATCAAAACCAGGACCTCATGAAATAAAAGTGAAATAAAAGTGTCCCTATTATGGATTCTGAAAGGTCCATATTTTGGTTTGGAGAGTCCATGACAGGCTGACATGAATACAAGGTCAAAAAACGAATGCATATGCATTTATTTTAAGCTTACTTGCTCAACGACTCCCAAGCGTTTCACTCAACAATTCATTTGTCCAAATCCTTCCTTTGCGTGACGAAAATTTTTTTTATTTCATTATGCCTGTAATGGCTGATAAAACGGCGTTTGTGAGTGCTTTGTGTACAGCGTTACCGGGGAAACTGCTATTTTAACGCTCCAAAAGCGACACCTAGTGGCGAAGAATGAATTTACATTTTCATTCAGACCAACGTGAAAACACCCCCAAGTTTGCGCGTAATATGCTAACGTTTAATTTTGACGTCAACGTGAAACTCTTGGGATTTTTTAAAACAATGATTAAGAGTCAACTCTTTCTATAGGTGAGCGCTAGCCAATAAGATTGTCATTAGCTCATTAGTCCCGCCCACTACCAGAGAAACTGGCAGTTCTTAAAAGTTGCAAAAGTTGAGGAATTCAAAATGAAGTCCGTCATTTTGACATGAAAATACAACAAAGAATATCGTTTACATGTAGCGCGTCAAGACTCTCTCGCTCTTTATCTTTCTTTGCGTGTGTGAGACAAAGCCATGGTGACCCGTACGCCTTGATACATTAAATACAGCCACACTTCGCATCCATTGAGATAGACTGAAAAATTAAAATGGCAATAATATGATAATAAATTATAATAACGCCACATGTATTGCCAGTAACGGTAACGGCCTTGTAATGGGGAAAACAGTATTTCGTTTGATTACTCGTTACTGAAAAAATCAAATGCCGTTTATTTATAACGCTGTTACTCCCATTACTCTGTATAACATACAACATTGTTTAAAAAAACAGTCCGAAAATGATTATGAGATTTTGTATGATCAGGACTGAAGGAAACACCATCTCAGGAGGACTGGCTCATCAGCATTCTTCCAGAAAACTCAAAAGTGGGAGTCGATCCTTGGATAATCGCTGCCGGTGAGGAATTCAACAACAACGACCATAATAAAGAGACTTTTCCATTATAACAAATATTATTATTCATGGTAATATGGGTGTCATTCTTATTTTTTTAAGGGAACATGCTGTTTGCATAAGTGCATAAGTTATTTTTAAATGATTTTATTTTTTTTCAGTTATATTCATAATTTATTTTAATTAAAATAAAGTTATTTTATTATTATTTTATTACAAGTATTAATTGGTAAAATGGCTATTCTCATGTCCATGAAAAAAAATGAATATAGTTTTCCATACAAATATTTTCATACATATTTGGAGGTATTTATTTATTCTATTCTTTACACATGCAAAAGTATTTTTTGAGGATAGTAATACATTTCTTTTATTTAAAATGTATTAATAAAAATAATTTAGATTTGAAACCATGTAACAAATATATTAAATCTTTTAAAACATCAAATTAATAATAATTGTTTAAATGGGCATGACACTTCTGTTAGTTTAGGACTACTGAAAATAATGAATATGCATTCATATCCATATGAATATTTTCATGTATATCAGTAGGAGTGTCGTGTAATGTTTTTTTTACATTAACATATGTGTAAATATACTGTGTTTTGTTGAATTTGAAAAGCTCTGGTTAACTATGTATCATAAAAATATAATAGTATTTAACATTCAAGAATTTTTATTATTTATATGTTCCTTCTATAGTATTTTCTCATTATATTGTGTATGCAAAAAGAGAAATCTTGATTATTTTAACTGTTAGACATGTGTCTGTGATTGTGTTTTCAAGACCAGTGGAAGAACATGTCTAAGGCTCTGAGCAGTGCGGGTCACTCTTTGGTCGCGGTGCAGGACAATCTCATCGATGCCATCTGGGAGGACCGGCCCGCTCGACCCAGCACCAAACTCATCACGCTGGGCCTCAAATTCACCGGTCGGCACATCTCACTGCATTATTCACAGTATCGAAATATGATCTTACAGATCAGTCATAAAACCAAGTTTGAGCCAAAATTAAATAAGAGAGAATGTTGTCTTTGCTTTTCTTCACACAGGTCTCACCTGGCAAGATAAAGTTACAGCTCTGAGAGGAAAAATGGCAGAGAGGAAGATTTCCTGGTTTGTGGTCACAGCTCTAGATGAGATCGCATGTACGTATCAACATACAGTGTGTGTGTGTGTGTGTGTTTATTTAGTGGTCAGATCACGACTTAGCACTTGGTCCCTCTCCACTTTCTTATTAACCCCCGTTAAAGGGCTCTTATGTCAGATGTTGATAATTATGGATGTGATTGCGTGAGGCACAAACCTGTTTTGTCATATTTAGGAGTGCGTTTAAGTGCTTTGATGTTACATTACTTTTTAAAACATAGAATTTAAATAAGCATTTATTTTAAATTGTAACACTATTTTGAAATATAAATGCATGAATACAAGGTCAAAAAAACGCATGTGCATTTATTTTTACCTTACTTCCTCAACGACTACCAAAGTTTCACTCGACGACTAATTTTTGCAAATCCTTCCTTTGCACAACAATTATTTGCAGTGATTGGTCTCTTTTTTTTTTTTAAATTTAATTTTCCCTCTTATGGCTGCAAAAAACAGCGTTTGTGAGTGCTTTGTGTACAGCGTTACCGTGGAAACTGCTAATTTAACGCTCCAAAAGTGACACCTAGTGGCGAAGAAAGAATTTACATTTTCATTCAGACCAACGTGAAAGCACCAACAAGTTTGCGAGTAATATTTTAACGTTAAATGTTGACGTTAACATGAAACTCTTGGGATTTTTAAAAGCCACTCATTTCAATGATAAAGAGTCGATTCTTTCTTTTGAGAGACAATAACTTTATACCCAGCGCACTTTCAGATCTAAAACTTTGCAGGATGTTTTCATTCACTTACACAATGCATGAAAGATGATTTTCAAAAAAAATCATCTTTGATCAGCTTTAATACTGAAGATATAAAAATAAACTCTCCCCTCCTCTCTACAGGGCTTTTTAACCTCCGCGGGTCAGACATCGAGTACAACCCTGTGTTTTTCGCCTACGCTATCATCGGCATTAGCAGCATAAAGTAAAACTGCATCCCTGGTTCTTCACTTCATACTGAACCTTTCCCAGATTTTGAATGAAATCAGACATTAATAGTTGTCTTTGGTGCGTATGTTGTTTTAGATTGTTTGTGGACAGTAAGCGTCTGTTGGACCCTGCGGTCCGGGAGCATTTGGAACTGGACAGTCCGAGCAAACCAGAACTGAGCATACAGTGTTTCCCTTATGAGTCTGTGCACACGGAGCTGCAGGCGGTTTGCGCGGCGCTGGCGCCCAAAGACAAGATGTGGATTTGTGACAAGGCCAGCTGCGCTCTTACACAAGTCATACCCAAGGTGAGTCAAGATATGTCGTGATTGTCTGCTTGTGAAGACTGTGCAAGTTTTGCTAATGCTGCAAGTTATTTCTTTGCGGAATATTAAATTTTCTCTAGATAGTTGCTATATTATTTCAGTTAAATGGGTTTTGAATGACTTTTTGTGGTTCTAAAGGAATAGCTCACCCCAGAAATGAAAAGTATGCTGGGAACTCTCACCCTGCATAAAAAAAAAAAGATGTTAATTGACGAACTGTAGTGGTGTCGATTATTGTGATACTGAGACTCTCAGAAATAAAGATACTAAAGCTGCCACTGATTAAATACTGATGAACCGTTCAGTCCCACAGATCTGCAATCCCATACACACCCTTATGTCTGGCTAAAGCCGTCAAGAACCCCACAGAGATCCAAGGCATGAAGATGGCACACGTAAGCCCACATATCAATAGGTTTTTCAGAAATCTGTTACGTTTCTTGCTTTACGAATCGCGGTATTTTTATCACAGATCAAAGACGCAGTGGCACTGTGTGAACTTTTTGTGTGGCTGGAGAAAGAGGTATGACTGTGCGCAAAGTGATGCTGTTGTGCATCCATTTTTATTGAACGAATAAAGGAAATCTGAGAACTTGTATTTGTCGTTCGCACAGATTCCCAAAGGTACGGTTACAGAGATATCAGCGGCAGATAAAGCTGAAGAATTGCGAAGGTGAGTCAAAGACGCTGCGTTTGACTTGTAACAAGAATCAAAAAAATGATGAATTTATCCACAGGTCTATGTATTTCTATAATAGCTGTTTTGACTGTGTGCCTTTAAGAGCTGCATTGTTTGCTTGTTTTGTCTTATATGAGATCGTGGAGCCACTTACTGGTGATCTGGGGAACTGCAGACACTGAGGCAGCGACATAATCTAATCTTTTCTTTCATTCCAGTCAACAGAAAGACTTTGTTGGGCTCAGTTTTCCTACCATTTCTAGCGTGGGGCCAAATGGGGCCATAATACATTACAGGTGAGCTGTTCTAATAATCTAGTATTTAATCATAAATTCAATTGAATTTTGTTTTATATTTAAGTATCCTTTTCTGTCTTTTCTTTTTCTTAGCCCTCTCCCAGAAACCAACAGGACTCTTTCTCTTAACGAAGTGTATCTTATTGACTCCGGAGCTCAGTACTTGTAAGCACACAAACACAGCTCAAGAGAAATCACTGGCAACCGAAGTCTTTGTAAATGTAGCTGTAACTTTAAGTATAATAGTGTAATTAAAATAGTTTTTATTTGTGTTGATGGATTACTTTGGTTGTTATTAACATATGGTCAACGAAAAATGCATTTAAATAAATGTAAAAATAAATACAACTTATTTATATACTATGAAATGTTATCTTTTTATTGTTTTTTTCCATCTCTATCCAGAGATGGAACTACAGATGTGACCCGTACTGTCCACTTTGGCACACCCACTGATTATGAGAAGGTAAATAATCTCTAAAAATAGATTTGCCAAAACTCTCTTCCTACTTAACAGTCTGAAAACTATTGGTCTACCACCTAGTTCTACTAATTCTGTCCTTCCACGCTCTGATCTTCACAGGAATGCTTCACATATGTCCTAAAAGGACACATTGCTGTCAGTGCTGCCGTTTTTCCCAATGGAACCAAAGGTAAGAGCTGAGAATCAGACGCTTGTGGGGTGGAGAAGAAACATTTAGTTTCAGTGGACTGTGCTTTTGGGTTCAGGTCACTTGTTGGACTCGTTTGCTCGTGCTGCTCTCTGGGACTCTGGGTTGGACTATCTTCATGGGACCGGCCACGGTGTCGGATGTTTCCTTAATGTACACGAAGGTCCGTGTGGCATCAGCTACAAAACATTTGCAGACGAACCTCTGGAGGCTGGAATGATTGTCAGCGATGGTGCGGATGTGCTTTGATCATTTATTATTTTCTCTCCTTATTCTAGTACCCAGTACATTTGAGTCTTTTTGTTTTACAGAACCTGGATTCTACGAAGATGGATCTTTTGGCATTCGGATAGAAAACGTTGTCCTGGTTATTCCTGCCAAAACTAAAGTAAAGGCTGCATCAAGTCGCCCCTTAATCTGTTCATATTTTTTGACAGTTTATTTCAGAGATGCATTAGATCGGATTTTGTCCCAGTGTTTTGTTCTTGTGTGTGATGCTTCATCCAGTCGAAAACATTACAGCACAAACTGAACCAGAAACTATTTAATGTACTTTTGAGAGATCTAAAGTATGATATCTCAGCTTTTCCTTTTCTTTCTTTCAGTATAACTACAGAAACAGAGGTAGTCTGACGTTTGAAGCCCTCACTTTGGTCCCCATCCAGCTGAAGATGATCAACACAGACCTGCTCACACAGAAAGAGGTAAAAGCAGGCCAACTGTGTTTTTTATATAGATATCATTTGGTTTAGTAATGTTAGTGCTTTAGGGTGTGTTTACATGATAACAATTAAAAAGATTTCCTGGTCCCACTTTATATTAGGTGGCTTGAAGTACTGTGCGCTTAGATCAGGAAATAAGCACACTTATTGTGTTCATATTGTGCTGTAAAACCCTTTGCTGCTATTGAGTTGGGATAAAGGTACTGTTAGGGACAGATTTGGTGGTATGCATAGGTTTAAGGTGGGTTAAGGAGTAAGTGATGGGTCAACAGTGTAAATATAATTATAAGAATTAGATATTTTTTAAAATATAGGTACAATGTAAAAATGCAATAAGCGCATTGCATTAAATGACTAATTTGAATGCAATTACATAGTAGTTAAGGCCACCTGATATAAAGTGGGACTGATTACTGATTACCTGCGTTTTTTGGAAAGTTTTGCAAAAAAGTTACTTAAACGCTGTATGTATATGAGCCAGGTTATGCTAGAGAGAGAAACCCTATACTTCTGCGCACATCCCTGTATATTGAGCACGTAATGACATTCACATTTGATGTATTTTACATGATATTGCTTTAAAAAAAATCCCAATAAGCTGTGTTTAGAGCAACTAGGCTGTTTGTACAAAAAGATCTCACAAACATTGTTTGTTAAAAAGTGTTTATTTATTTTTTTAAATCTAAATCTTAAATCTTTTTTTTTTTTGTTTTCTCAGTTTTGTTTTTGACACAGGTCAAAGTCTGGCGTATTCAATGACAATATTTACATCATTATTACATTACGATTAGGTCATTGACATTATCTTGTTACATCAGTATATATGTAAAAATGGAAGTGTACTGAATGCTTACAACAGCTATTGTGTGATCATTCACAACATCTGAGTAAATAAATCTTTTAAAACTATATGATGTGACTTCTAATATCCACCTTATTCCCAAACGCGGAAGTAGGATTCATTAGCTACTATTGGGAAATAACAGAAAGAATAACAACATGCAGTAAAGTGTAAAACTTTGCTAACCAGTGTGTTCATAATTAAGATGATACTCTAAAATAATATTAGGAACAATATCAAGCAGCAAAACCAGTGGTTTTATAAAGCTAAAAATAGCTGGAAGCAAGACCCATAGTTTACAAATGGCCACGCCTATTTTTTGTGAAGAATAAGGTGGACCGCTGTTACAGTAGTAATGCATGCTTTCTTCCTGCAGCGTGATTGGGTGAATGACTACCACAGGACATGCCGGGAAACGATTGGGGCGGAGCTCGAGCGGCAAGGCAAGAAGGAAACTCTGGATTGGCTGATCCGAGAAACTCAGCCAATTGTGTAAAAATTTTGTCGACTGATATCTCTTTTTTTTTTTTTTTTCCTTCGTTGTAACGATCGCCAGTGACTTTTCCCCCTGTCGTTCTCTCTCAGTCTTGGTCTCGATCTGCTTTTCTGGTGAATATACTTCACATTTCAGCTTCTTTTGTAAAGCAGGCTTTCATCAGCTGTTTTATGAGCCAATTAAACAGTGTGGGGAAAAAAAAGATATACAGCGTTCCTCTTTAAGATGTCAGAAAAAGAGCAGCTTGAACATTCTGCTAAACGTCTCTTTTTGGTATCTATGCAGGAAAGAGCGTGATACGGGTTTGGGATGATACGGCAGTGCGCAAACTGTCCTTTAAACACTAGCTTTCTACAGCTGCATGTAAAAGATGGGCGGGGCCAGGATGATGCCGCTGCGGGGGTCGCTGGCGTAGTCCTGCAGCGTGAGTGGAGAGTGTATGGACACGGTGTGAGGGGGCGTCCTGTCCTCCTCGTGTCCCACAGGTAGGGGGTTGGTGTAGATGTAGTGGATGCGCGAGTTGTCCTTCAGTCCCTCCTGTCTTCTGAACAGGGCGAGCGGGTTACGGAAACTCAGGGTTTTCTTCACGCACATAACCCCCACCGGCTCTTCAGGAACCTCACTGGATATGGCGCTCTCATAGACACGAGCCCGTTTACACTTCCTGTAACACAAAGACACGCACCGTTAGAGCTAATGGACACACTTATATAATATTATAATATTTTAATTCTTTTGCATATAGTCACAAAACTTCACTTTTAGCATGTTTACGTGCTCTTGCAAAAATATTGTTTCCCTGGAACTCTTTGCGTACTCGCACAAAAGTTTAGTTTCCCTGAAAAGCTTTGCGTTTCCAACTTTGCACTCTCTTTGCAAAGGTTTTGAGTTTCCATGAAAATCGTGGGATTTGCTCACGCTAGTTTAGCGCTTCCAAATTTGCGTTATATTATTAACGTATAAAATTATTATTATTATTATTAAACAGCCTATTATTATTGGGCTAACATTATCGATTTGCCCCACTATTTCAATCAACGCCGCACATACACGCAAATTAGTGCTAAAAGAGACATCTTTTAAACATCCTTAACAGCTATGTTTTCTTTTACAGCACATTTACTAAAAAACATTGTTGCTTAAAAAATGCCGTTAATAAGTTATCAGTCTAAAGCCGGTCTCGTGGTGGGACGCGCGGTCCAGAGCGCTGTGACTTCTGTAGCTATCCATTTAATTTGACTTTACTTCATTCTAATATAAACTTCAGCTTTCTGAAATACTTTCATCTTTAATGTGTTCGTTTAAGTCCAATATTTCGTGTAAAACTGTTGGTGTTTAAAATAAATCTACTTTTGATTTTCACCGTGTCTGATGTTTAAACTTGTAGGACGCGCGGTCATATAATAATGATGTATGACTGCTGTATCCGAATGTATGAACTAGCTTTAGTTTTAAATAGTTTTATATTTAACATGTCAGTTTTCAATATGTTTGAAGGTATAGTATTTCGGTTACTGGTGCTTCCAGGCGCTCTCTCTCTCTCTCTCTCTCTCTCTCTCTCTCTCTCTTTCTCTCTCTCTCTCTCTCTCACGCGGTTTAAAATCATCAAATAGCCTGTGATAAGTACAGAGATCCTCTCTCTTGACCCCACCCACCCATACATGATAATATCGTGTATCGCGATCTCACTGGCTGGGGAAAAATGAAAAATTACCATATTGCGCAACCCTAATTCCCATGCAAACTTCAAAATTATTGCATTTTATTGAAAAACTTTTTACACTTGCATAAAAAAAAATAAAAAAAATAATTTTTCGCAAATATTGCAAAAATTTGAATTTTTCTGGGAAAATGTGAATTCTTTCACCAAAAGCATAGTTTTCCTGAGAAACTTTGTTAGCTCACTAGAGTTTTGCACTTCCCTGAAAAACGTTGCCTTCGCTTGCAAGTGTTTCAAGCAGAAGTTTTGAAATAAATTAAATTGCAATGCTTTTGCGTTTGATCGCAATTTTAATTTTTTTTTTTATTTCCTCAGAAAACTGCATTCACTTGCAACAATATATGTCTCCCTTGTGTGAGGAAAAATGTTTTGGGGGGAGCACATTTCTTTTTGTAAGAGAACGCACAAGTTTTGTGAGCAAATGAAGAATTGAAACAGACTCTTTTTCAATTAATTTGCAAAACTTGAGTGAATGAAAATAATATTAGGTAGGAGGATATCTATATTTGAATGCTTTTGCAAGACACTCAAAAGCAATGAAAAAAGCACATTTCAATGGCTTTGAATTCACTTGCAAAACGTTTGTGATGGAAATACTGAGGCAGGAGGAAAATCTGTTTCAGTGTTTTAGGAAGTGAATGCAAAGTTTCTCGGGGGAATAATATTTTTAATGAGAGAAATAAAACTGTTCTTCCCCATTGACTTTCTGGTTACACTTTACCTATACTAAATATAATTCACTTTGAAACTACATGTCAACTAATTTTCATTCATTTTCAGCTACGTCTAGTCTACTAACTCTTATTGTAGACTTTTAGGGTACAGTATGTTTAGGGTTAGTAGAATAAGTTGACATACTTGCAGGGTTCCTCATAGTTAGTATGTAGTATGTTATGGACTCATTAAAATAAAGTGTTAGAAGTTATTAAGCAGACAGTCTAATACTCTATTAGCTAACTAACATGAAGTAGCAAAGTTACTTACTGTTAGTAGAATGTCTAAAGTAGACTATCGAAATAATGTGTTACCAGCTTTTTTACTCACCTTCGGTGTCTTCTGTACGTGATACAGCTGATGATTCCCGACACTGTCAGGATGCACAGAGCTATGGAGCAAAGGGTGATGTTGAACACCTTGACTTCTGCGTGAGATATGTCAAAAATAGATATTTGCTCGGTTTCAAATGACAGAACATACTGTTAAAGATGATATGTCATTAGTCAAATGCTAGTGGATCATGTTGACGAGTTAAAACACTGGTTACTCACCATAGAGAGCGGCTTGTGTTTCTGTGTCGTTTGGATTCAATAAAGCCGTCACGTTAAGAGGCAGATCGATCCCCGTTAGACTCATGCTGCCGATGACGAAGGCCAAAAGTGACCAGCAAACTGCTCGTTCTGGAAGGAGCTGGTGAGGATATTCATTAGTGTGAAGCCATGTGACTGTGTGGATTTGTTTCCACGGAAACGCCGCTACCTCATCGCCCCAGTGGCCCCCTAACTTTATTCAACTTTGTCAGTTTGGGGATCCTTAAAATCCAGGCCGCATTGCAGAAAAACATCATGTTTTTGTGCCTAATCCAAAGAGTTCAGAGGACAGGATTCATTTGGAAAAAGCGTTTGCCTAAATTAAAAGGAAGATTTCGTAACACGTACGCTGCACGTCTTTTAGCAGGACCTGCTGCTGTCTGAATAGATAAACACAAAGCCTGCATTCATTAGCATTCATGCTTCATTTCTGCCGGGACTTCAAAAACAATATTACACAATTAACTCTGGCTCTCCACATGAGAATGCTGGGAAATAATCCCATGATGCTCGCACGTTTCCCACATTGTTTACAAAATGCTGCCTATTCTTGATTCGCCTTCAAAGTTCTTTTCTGGAACAGCTCTATTTTTAGACAATCCCATTGGTCTTTCTATTTAGAAAATAAACAGATTTCAGTTCGGCGTTTCCTAAAGAACATTCCTCAGACGTAAATACACACAAGCATTCGGCCACAATGTGCATTATCAAGACTGAGCCGACCCAGTAAAACAGAATGCAAATGCATTGTTAATTTTTAATGTCATCAAACAACTGGTAATGTTAACTCCCTATAATGTGTATGTAACTTCAGGCTGATAATATTTGGACATATTATGAAAACCTTTACTTACAAATGACAGAAAATCTTCAATTACATACTTCTACAGCATACTTCAAATGGTGTATTTCTACACCAGACACACAGAACGTGACCCTGGAGCACAAAACCAATCTTAAGTAGCATGGGTTAAGCTAGAAGTCAATAGGATATTAAGTAAAGCAAAATTTGTACATTTCCTACTGTACACACTCAGAAATAATGGTGCAAAAGCTGTCACTGGGACGGTACCTTTCTAAAAGAGCCATGTTTGTGTCTAAAGGGTCCATTTTGGTAGCTTAAAGGTAGTAGTACTTAAAGGGGCAGTTTCCCGAACAAGGTTTAACCTTTTACACCCAGGGGCTATTTTGGGGAATTCCGCCTGTATTTGGCCTACAAAATTAAAAAGCTTCCCATACCCACATGCAGAGGTGTATTTACAATAGATTGGCATCATTTTAAAGGAAACCTTTTGAAATTACATAAAACACTGTTAAAATTGATTAAAATTACTGTATATATTGTCTGTGTTATAATAAAGACAAAAAAAGAGGCGCTTTTTTATTTTTTTGTTGTAAACTGAAAGTTGAAAGTGTATAATTCAGGTTCTGAGGGCCTCAGCTCCTGCAAACAATTTTAATTGTTTCCAACACATGCCAGCAA
>JAUCMU010000047.1:9929674-9968284 GCA_032275025.1 Enteromius treurensis | reverse complement strand
AATGATCCGAACTTCCCATCTCTATCGTGCCGCTCTGCTGCCGGGTGTTGACCAATCGGTGATGGTAAATGATACCTTGTGCCAAACCCAGACCAATCACTGTTTTATTCAGGCCCCCTCCCCTTCCCTTCTGTTCTCTGTGCTGTGTTCCTTGTGTGTGATGAAGGTGCTACTGGCAAATGTAACTCAAGTAACTAGCTTGGGAAAATTGTAATAATATTACCATTTTCAGACAAGTAATGCCTTATACTACTAGTTACTGAAAAAAGTTACTTTGTAACGCGTTACACCCAACACTGCTTATTACAAGAAGAAGCGTCAAAACCCGGGGAAAGGGGGATAGAATGTAGGGTCCAGATATTAAGAGGGGCCCACAATGGTGCTTTTGCATAGGAAGAACCTTTTCACAGTTCCTAGAACTATTGGCGGAAATTACCATTTTGGCGTTTGGCATTCCCACCGCAGAAACTACATATTTAGTTCTAGGAACTAAATTAGCTTCTAAAACCATTCTACAGGACCTACCAGTGACATAAGTGTATGCCGATTTGCCAAATGCATACGAAACACCGGCTCCGCAGAACTTGGAAAACAATGATAACCGTATTTACCTGTTGTCTGCATTGTTGTGTTCTTTTCTCTGCTACAATGATCTGTAACACTGCAAGTTGTCATAGACATAGGACATTTAGTCAGATTTTCATGCTCTTTCAATTGCGTAAATTGTGCTTTTCCGTTCTATCTTCGTTATCACAAAACCCACGACACGCAATAAAAAACAGCTCCAATCACTGCATCCTCCATTCACTGATTGTTGACACTGTAATGCTGCAAATAAAGACGTCACTGTCGGTCGCTTCAGAGTTCCTGCTGCGGGTGCGAATGCAATCAGGAAAACGACCGAGGGAAATATTGCTTCTGTAGGAACCACCATGCTGTTTCTAGAACTGCGCAGTTTAAAAGCCTAGTTGATGTTGTTTGGGGTCCCGACTGAGCTCGCTAACCCCCACCGCTCCACTAAACATGATTTTGAGAGAGCCCCATTACAAAATTTGTGCAATGGGACAAGAATAACTAGTGAAGTTCAAGCAGCAGAGCAGCTACCGACTGTTTTGAACTCCACCCTTTCCTTTCTCCAGTTTTATTCCCTGTCATCTTCTCAGTAGGAGCATTCCTGCAGGTTTAATGGCACTTGTCGTGAGACAGTGGGTTAGGGAGGGTTGGAAGGACATTTTGTGATGAAAGTCAGGATTGAGAGAGACAGGGGGATGGGGTCAGTGGTCAATCCACCCCTGCACTCTGGCCTCTGTCACCCTTTCTCCACGCCATTGAGTTTATCTGTCAGCAGATGGCAAACCCACCCGCATACTGTTGATTCAGGCAAAGACACAAAACAAACGGAGAATTCACCTCGTGCTTAGACCTGCTCACCCGTATCAAAGACTGAATGTGTCATTCACCTTCGGCGCCCCGAGTCGCCCTACCACGTCCACGCTTTGGTGACATATTGTCACATGGACTGCCGAGTAGAAGACCAATGTGAGTTACGCAGAAGTTTGGGCTTCATTAGGGTGCTTTTGGTCAATTGAAAGCTCGCTTTTGAACCATCAAATGACAAATGGGGCTCCCTACAGTGTCATGGACTTCACAGATACACAACAAAGGCCATGTGTGCGCAAGTCCACATTTAGTGCTTCATTTGGGGAAAAGGGTCAACATGCTTAATTTGTGGTACTCTTCTTGACACTTTGGTGACGTAATGCCATGGTGTCCAATCCTGCTCTTGGAGGGCCACTTGCCTGCAGAGTTGAGCTCCAACAGACCCGCCTAGAAAATACTTTTATGAGACGGTTCAGATGTGTTTAATTAGGGCTGAAGCTTAACTCTCCTAGAAGGAGGCCCTCCAAGATTAGGACTGGACAGCCCTGAAGTATGCAAAAGTGTGGACTTTGCAAAAAAACAATGCATAGAGGGTGTGTCAAACATCTCAGAAGGCCAAAAACTGTCTACATCCTACAGTTGTAGGCCCAACTGAGTAAGATCTCTAAATATAATTAATCTATGGCTAAAGATCTCAGCATGATAAACAGGACGTGGCCAGTACGAGAAATCTCTAGCTCTCTTGTGACCAGAGCATTGCCAAAGTAACATATCATGGAAATATTAACCTGATGGGCATAGCCAAGGTCACCATTAGAATCTATTTTAAGACTAACTTTATGTTTGTCATAGTTACACACTCCAGGGATTGAGGAAGACTAATCTGACCTTGGATAGAAGGAATAATGAGCAAGTTTGTTTTTAGATGCAGGGGACTGTTTGAGAATTATTACTGCAAGGGTCGATTACACACAAGACCAATGAGGATCTTTGTTTGAATTAGAGCCAAATCATCTACCATGGTGGTTAACATGCATAAAAAATGTCAGAACTTTCAAATGCCCATTTTCAGCAGAAAAAGCTTGTGAAAATAGGCCAATACTCTAAGGATGCATAACTCTTGTTTACTCTTTACAGAGAAAAATCAATGAGAGATTTGCTTGGATGGGATAGTTTACCTCACAGAGAGTTCAAGCATGCCAACCTCTACAATTCCTTTAGGGACAGGAAATGTCACCCAGAGGCTCATAAAATGAGATGTAAGTAGCTGAGTAAGGAATTTAGAAAGGAAAAGTGCCACATCTTTTTCCAGTGTCCCATTTCCCAAAGATTTTTCACATGATACACGTGATAAAATAAGTTAATTTAAATGTTTATGGCAAGTATTGGTGTAGTTAGAGCAATTGTAATATTTTAACATTCAGTCACCCATATTATTCCAAACTTTTATAGATTGATTTCTTTTTTGGGACACAAAAGGGTTGTTTTTTTTAAGAACTGCACTGGCTTTTCCATGCAATTAATCCATGTGGTTACTGAAAATTTCAAGATTCATAAACAACAAAAAAGCACCCTCAAAGGTTGTCCATATGAGTCTTACATAATATTACTAGATTTCAAGAAATGAGAGTAAATGATTAAGTGAATAATTTTGGGTTACATAATACTTTAAGCGCAGGAATGCGTATTAAGTATTTACACTTAGGTAATTTAAAAGCACAGACAGGAACTACGGTGGTATATCCAGACGAGCCTCTTGTGTTTCTCTTGTTGGTTTTGCTTTGTTGGTTCCCAATGAAGCAGCCACTTCACCATCTGCTTCTGCATTCAGAGGAACACGAGCCCTGAAGTCTGACCCTGAGGCCTGGGATGTGGGGTCGCAGAAAACATTGCCGGACAATGGTTCGGCCAAATGACCTTCTCCCACTTCAAAAAAAGCCCCAGCACCAACAGCCTGGACTCATCTACTAATGGCCTCACCTCTATAACTAGAGGAAGAAGCCCTCTCCAGTGCCTGTTCATCAAACCCTGTCGTAGAGTGCATGCAAACAATGGCGAAAATAAAATGTTCAGTCAAATTAGCGAAAACAGCCTCACTGGAGACACTTTTGATGAAACCTCAGAGATACTACGTGTCTACAGAGACAAAAGAAGTGTGGGAGATTTGGAAGCACAATAGCTTGTTTAAAAAACAATATCCTCCTAAATTTACTGGCAGGATTTGCGTTTCCTGAAGAGAACGCAATCGGTCAGTACAAATAGTTTTTATCTGAATCAGTGAACATCTGTTTGGAACAGCGCTGAGGGAAAGATAAATGTTACTTAGAATTTAAAGTTGTTCAGCTACAAATAAGTTGCTCTTTGAAAAAAAATTGTAATTAGAATCTGAACAGTACTAAATACTGATAAATACTAATGTATAAGACGCAAAAATACATATAAGATTGGAGTCAAAACAAGGGAAGTCTTTACCTTGATCAGACAGAAAGTGAGAGTTTTACAGTTGCATTTACCATCTGGCATCCATCTTTACAGCAGCCTCAATCAGACGTAAATCACTCGTCTTGTTATCCGGCTGTCGGATTGAGAGTGGATCATGTTTTCAGTGTTTTCCCAGAAAAGCCAGGTGTTGAGAGGCTGACACTTTAAGAGTGCTTATAGGTGCCCATTACATTTCAAAATGGCCGCCAGAGACTTGAGAAGCAGCCAGCATCAGCTAAATTACCAACAGGCCCAGGAATCGCAAAAGTAAACGTGTGCAACATAGAAAAATAACTAATCTAAACGCCACATGAAGTCATTTTGACAGCATAATTTGTCAACATTTTTTCATTTATTTGCGCAGATGCCTCTTCTTCGGTTGTTGCATTCCAACTCAAAACACAATGTATGGCTAAATTTCAGACTTTGAAAACTGTGTTCACCTCTATAACAACCCAATTAGTGTCTGAATGCATCCCTGCACAGCAATGTCCAAAATACAACAGTTACCAATGAAAAAAAGTTTTCCTAATTTAATTGAAATACCACAAATATGACAACAATAAGCATACAGTGCATTTTTCTGCAATTTTGACTCAACTTTGAAGAAGTAAAATGCAGGTTTTCTGACAATTTGATGGCATTTAAGGGCTCCTTGCTGTTCAGTTCAAACAAAATGAACACCTTAAACACTATTTTAATCTAAATGACGTGCAATCATTGTCCATAATTACACATGTAATGCCGCTATGGGTTAAATGACTGTAACAGGGTATAGACCGCTTGTCGCTGCGAGCAGAGGAGATGAGAGCGTTTGGAGCATCAAGGGAAGGCAGCGTTCTGCTCTGATGAACATGCAGCACCTGCTTCCAATTGCAGCTTCTTGGCTGAGCAGGAGGAAGTTCCTCCTCCCTGATTATATCACAGAAATGTGCTTTTAATGTGTCTGTCCTCCATTTCAGCGCTGAGAGGTAAATGTAATGCTCTGTAATGAGCCTCATTTTTCTTTGCTTGATGGAGAGTGGACAGACAAAGCACTCCGGCTCAGAGGAGCATGAGTCCTCGCCACAAATAAGTTTATTAGGAGGTTTATGGACCCTATATTAGCCTGTTTCAGCAGCAGTCATTAAAATGCAATATAATACAATATATATATATATATATATATATATATATATATATATTTCAAAAATAATATAATATAATACAATATAATAAATTTCAATTTAGGATTATTTCATGCTATTATTTTTATGAAAAGTGTTGCCAATTTTTGGTAATACACACATTTTGAATACAAAAAATTCATAGAATAGAATAGAATAGAATAGAATGGATTTTTGTTTCAGAAATGGTTGACTTTTTAATAACTTTTTAGGATTATTTTTAAAGAAAATGCAGGATTATATTTAGCAAGATATTTAGCGTTTTGGTCGTTAGCATCTTTGATGTTTTTAGGTAATTTGGAAATAAAACTAAATATTTTTTATGATAAATGAATTTACTTTTTGATAATATACTTAGAAATTATGGAATTGAATAGAATAATTAAATTTTCCCCAAAATGTGATGACTTTTTATTATTTAGGACATTTCTGATTATATTTCACATTATACTATATTAGTATTTCTTCAAATTTATTGACTTTTTGGTAATACACAATAATAAATAATAGATTTGATCCCCAAAAATCCATTTTCCCCCCAACAGAATAGAATAGAATAGAAACAATTGTCCCAGTATTGATTGGTTGATTGATATACATTTGTTGACTTCTTGGCAATAAATGCAGATATGTAATATGCTGTATCTGCTGTACTCTGTTCACGCACTTTTGCAGTTGTTTTTCAGTTACAAAAATACAGTTATCTTGCCTTTCTTAACTCCTACTCAGCATTGAAGCATTTACTGTCAATTAAAACACACTTCATACACTGGTTGCTACGCTTCCACCAACAACAAGCCAAACATGAGCGTAGATGAGCGCTCGCCCTGCTGGAGAACTAAACCTGATGTCATGCGCCCCGTCTCGGCCTGCCACGATCTTCACCAACTGTCAGTCAATAGGGAATCTCAGGACAACATTCCCCAAATTACTAACTCACACCCCTTCATTCTCACCAATGGCCCATAATCAGTGCATTTAGTGTCACATCTTTGTCACATAAGATGATTTATGTTCCTTCGATGGCTCAGATTTTGAATATCAAGACCTTTTGGTTCAATAATACCTGGAGAAAGCATTTCAGTAGCATTCCTATTCCAATCCTGTACTGATTGTAAATGCCAGTTGGTAGATCAAGATGCTTTTTAGGTCTAGCTGTTATATGACATCTACCAGCAGGGGCTAACAGGAGGACATGTTACCAGACTAAACCTTGACCCTAATGCGTTTCAGCCATACAGCCCGAACAAGCAAACAATGAGCCCCCCTCTGCCCCGACATCAGGGTCCATGGAGATGGGGCAAAATTTAAAATATGCACTTGACAAATATCTGCCGTCTGCAGAATGGAAGTGTGGTGTGGGAGTTTCTGGGGCAGAGCGTTTACGTCTTTTGTTTTATTGAAAGAAGGAAAAAATGCATATTGGGGGGCTGCCAGAATCAGACACACAATGCCGTAAAGTAAACGTCTCGCCATCACTTAAAGGACCTATTTTTTTTCCTCTTACAAGCACAGTTTTAAAGAAAAGATCCACTGGGTGACTGTCGAAAAATAACACAGGGGACATCGAACAAAAATTAAGGCATGTTTTACACATCAAACTCTCTAACTCTAATGTGTATTTGATATCAGAATCATAAATGAAGAAGATATTTGGTCAAATGTGTCTTGTTTTTCATCCATAAAATGAAAGTCAGTTTTGGACCCCATTCACTTTCATTATACAGACGAAAATTGGAAAAAGTGTTACATTTGATATCAGATTCATAAATTAATCATTCCATACAAATTCAAATAATTCATCAAGCTCCAATGTGGATGCCAGATTTTAGTAAATAAGTTCATAAATAACAAAAAGCTATCTTTCATTAGACTTATAATATAGAGCAATAGCCGTATGCACACATTTATTGTAATTGGATGGAAAAGAATAACCCCGAAAAATATATTTTAAAGAATAAAAAATATGTGTGAAAACATTTAGTGTTTTCCTTTGGCTTGCACACATCTGTTACTCCAAGGTGTAATAAAATAGCGATAAAAGCAAAAAGTGTTCTCTCTTTGTTCAGAGCTGCTCTTGTAAACCTGGTCTGGGTGAAGCGATTAGACCTGGTCTATAGGGGGTCTTCTCATGCAGACTTGACTGGAACCAGCTGAGCCTCCAGAAGTGTTAAACTGATAACTACCCCCAACACGAGACCCCCCAGCATACGCTGTTTACACAGGATGGACTTTCCCTTATCTGCTTTGCATCTGATCACTGGAAACCTTTTCTTTAAAACGCACAGCTCTTTTTCCACATTCACTTGAGCTGACCTTCAAGACACCTTCGCTATTTCATATCCTTGCCTTGTTTTTAGAGCAAAACCAACTTGTGACCAAGTGAACAGAAAAGAGTGAAAATGTTCCTTGAGGGGTTTTTTTTGGGTTTTTTTCTGATTCGACACTTAACCACTTTTGAGGTTTTAAATGAGTTTAATGTGGTTGATTCATTCGAACTAAATAATATTTTGACTTCACTGATAAAAACGGTAAATGTAGATATTTCTTAATAAATAGCGTGTTTAGATTACCTGGAACTGCACTTATTTTACCATTTGTTTAATTTTCCTGAAATATTTCCTTGATCACACGGCAATTCATACATATTTTACCAGCTGGCTAATTCATACAAGTTAATACGACCTCAATACGAATTCCTACGATTTTTGCTAAATCGTACGTATTTTACGGGTTGCCAATTCGTATGAATTTAAATGACCTACACCTAACACCGCCCCTAAACCTACCCGTCATTGGGGCTTAAGACAAATCTCACAAAGAGTGAGGTCGTATGAATTTGTACAAATTAGCCACCTCGTATGAATTGGTCGTAAGGCTGTGTTGGATTATCATATAGATAAGATAAAAAATTACTAAATTTTACAAAATAAAAATAAATAAATGTTTTGGTTGTTTGTTTTTTCTTTCTCACACAAAAGCTATCATTTGTCTTGATTATACTTGTAATAGAGCAATAGCTGTATGCACCACTTTTGGTTCTTTTATGGTGCTTTTGTGTCATTTTTTGAGTTTTAAAGCTTCATTCCATATTTTTTGTAATACAGTTAATTAAAGTAAAAGGGATCCAAAACTCACTTTTGTTCTCACAAAAAACTCACAAAAAAAAGAGACATTTTCTAGAATATCCAACACAGTCTCACGACCAATTAGTTCGTATTTGTTTGTGGTAGGTTTAGGGCCGGAGTTAGTTGTAGGTAATTTGTACAAACTCATACGAACTGGCAACTCATTAAATACATATGATTTAGCAAAAACCGTATGAATTTGTCCTAATTAGCCCCCTCGAAATATATGAGAATGGGCAGGAATATCTTCTTTTATATTCTTCAAGAAGACAGAAAGGCTCATAGATTTGGCTTTTTCGTTTTAAGGGTGAAGTCCATCAAGTGATCCACTGGAAAGATTCAACTTGAACGTCAAAATTTATAGTGAATAAGGACTTTAGTCTTTTCCTCACAAAAAGCTATCATTTGTCTTCATTAGACATACATAGAATATAGAACATAGCCGTATTTTGGTGCTTTTATGGTGCTTTTGAGCTTCAAAGCTTACAAAAGACAAGCTTCTTCACGGCGTTTTCAAAGAAGAACCATTTTTTGTTTCCAAAAAGAACCATTCAGTCAAAGGTTCTTTTAAGAACCATCTCTTACCGTTTTAGAATCTGAAGAACCTTCTTTCACCACAGAGAAGCTTTTGTGAAGGTTCTTCAGATGTTAAAGATTTTTTACGGAACCATTAAGACATAAATGTTCTTTTATGGCATCGTGAAGCACCTTTTTTTTTTAAGAGTGTAGACAATTTTGTGTACCATACACACAATAAAATATTACAATTCTATAAACATTTTGTTTCCATGAACTGCATGGCCTCACGTTTCTCCCCAAAAAGGCTGAACGGTTGAGCGACTTGTTTCAAAGTCTTATAGAGAGTGATTATGTTTTTATTTGTTTGCCGCCGCAGAGACCAGCAGAGGGAAGCCTTTCATCCCTTTATGTCCTTCCTCTTTTCAAAGACGACAAAAAGTTGTCCTCTGATTCCTAACACACATCTCACCCTCTCAGTCTGAGCGTAATAAACTCTGTGTGGGTATGGAGAGAGTCTCTAAGGTCAGCGTTTGTTTTGCTAGGATTGAGTGCTACGACACACCTGCTTCTAGATGCCTATACATGAATGCACACTCGTTCTGATGATTTGAAGTTTGAGAACGGCTCGTGGTAAATGTATATTGTTTCATGGGTTTGCATTTCTTTGAACAGGCTTCCCTTTTTTTGTAAGAGATGGATGTTCAGTGTATTTGTATTAACTGAAATAACGAATGGATGTAAATAATCTCCCTATGAACTGTTGGATCAACAACAGTCCATCATCACGTGCTAAATGGAAATTAATATCGCAAAATCTTAAGAAACAAGCTACACGGATGAGAGATGGAAACCTACTATACCACTAATGTCAGGGAAAAATCATCAAAAGCAATTTTAAACGCAGTTTTTTTTATCCTGTAAGCATATGCAATTAAATACAGCCAGCTGTAGGAGAAACAATATTCCTTTATCAATACAAATTTATTTGTTAAAGTACATACATATTATTTAATATATTCAATTAATATTTGTAATAAATTCTAAATTAATGCACGATCAATCACATCCAAAGTAAACGTTTTTGTGTACTGTTTATATTTATTATGTATATATAATTATAAACACATATATGTGTGTATATTTTAGATTAAAGATGTGTATTTAAATATACATAAAAAACAGAACACGCACATTAAATATTATATTAACACAAACCTTTATTTTGAATGTGATTAATCGCTATTATCTATTAAAAAATATAAATATACTTTATATTTTAAAAATACATTTATTTTATATATTTTTTCATATTTTATTTGATATTATAGTGTATATTTTTATATTCCAAGTTCTAATAAATATAACCATACCGTATAAGTTATTAAAGTAAAATAAATACAGTATTATTATAATAATTATATATATTGTGCTATATAATCTATTATAATCTATAGTTTAACTTTCATTTGACAAAATAGTATACATTTTTATAAGACTTGCTGTAAACATTACTACAAATAATATTACAGGCATTGTGCATCGGTAAATGGTTGTCTCTCATTAATCAATTATAATTAATTAGTGAATTAATAATGAATGTTCTCTCAGTGCCCTTTGCCTAGAAGGCACAAGTCAAAACTGCCACAACTCACCCTAGACTAATTTTCTGCTTAATAAATGTAGTGAGATGCAAACAAACAAAAATATAAAGTGATTTATTCACCGTCCTGCGTCACACATTCGTCTTCAGTTGTCCGTCAGCTCTCCGTGAGAACAAAGAGAAAGAAAACGTTTCTCTGAAACACGAAACCTGAGGATGTGAAGCGTGCCCTCTGCCCTCTAAAGTGATACAAGTTGCTGAGTTGTCGCTTATAGGTCAGTAGTGATGTTTAGGGATCTTTTCAACATCCTCCCGCTCACTTGCACTCCGAAAAGGCCAAGGGTTGAGATCAACAACGTGAACATTAAAACAAGGTTTACAAATATCAAAGCCAGAAACAACAACAACAGTGAAATTCAGATCACTTAAAAGCTACAAAATCTAAACGTTTGATCTCAGATCAAAATGGATCAGTAAAGGACTCCTACTAGCCATTTATTTCAACAACAACAAAAAAATATTTAATGTTGTTTCTCCACCTGAGGTATTGTTTGTAACACATCACTCCTGTGACTAAATATTACCAGTTGAGAGGCGTTTGAAGTGTCACTGAAACCAAACAGGCTCCTGTGACATCAAAAACGTATAATTAATGTGAAGCTTGTATACTATTTTGTTTCACGCGCACGTTGTTTGCACCTCGGCCGGCTGCTTGATAACTATCAACAGCCTCTAAAATTTATGGGCTGTTAAGGGGTTTGGTGCTGCCCAGTCTCCCAGCGTGTGGCTCAGAATGCAGCCTGATAAAAGTGTAACGCAGTACTTCTCTTTGAAAGCTCCTTCAGCAGACACTGTTTTATAGACACTCGCAGGTCTTGGTCTGTGCCTCTGTTTGTCTTCGCCTTGTTGTGGATTGGACGAGAACTCTGTTACTAAATCAATGTATTATTTTATGTGATACCCCTATATAGCAATACCAAATGTCAGATCTGGCTTGACACATGCCGTATTTTAACGAACACAAATGCAAATGAAATTTAAGAGGTTTAACAGAGCAAATGATTACAATTTTGATCTGTTCTTTACGCAAAGGTATCAGATGACGTTAGAAAAATTAGCATACGTGAAATTTTAACGACACTTTAATGAAGCTGTTATTTTTGGTAGCTTTTTATTTTGGTAACACGTTTTAAATGAACACATTACATATAAACAGCGGTTGCCAAAATTGTTACAACATTTAGCATTTTTGGCTTCAGTTGTTTTGTTAAATTGGTCATTAAAATACCCTTTAAACTAACTATTGAAGGGAATACCTGTGACTGGAACACTGAAAATGATGGACTGCAACCTCAGACTACAACAAAACCAAGCAATTAGGGGCGAGTTGGTAAATAAACTGGAAAGATCATACATTATACATTCAAAGGAAAGATTTTTGGCTTGCAGAGGGCATGCGATATGGGTTTTCAGGATGTATATTGACACTGTGTCAGAGAGACAGAGAGTAACTGCTGCAAAAGGAGGACATACCGGAGGACATACATTTAAAAGTGGATAAAAATAGTACTCACTTCATCTGATATTTGTTGAGTTCAACCATATGCATGAATATTATGAAATAAAATCCTGATGTGAACTGAAATCATGGTAAAATGTCAATATTTTCAGATCTGTAAGGTATTCTAATAATTTTGGTCACTACTGTATATAAAATGAGATTTATTATATTTAATGTTAACAAAAGTAATAATATTTTTTAAATAATTTGTCTTTTAGCTGCTACTTCCAAAGCAACCCACAAATGAAAACAGAAGCGATAAAACCCAATGTAAGAGCAATAATAGGTGACAAGGTCTTGTCTTGGTTTATATATATATATATATATATATATATATATATATATATATATATATTCAGATGCAAAAGTGCCTTCTGAATTTTTTTTCTAAAATTAGCATTTTCATCAGGCTCCAATATTTATGTAATTGCAGAAACGAGGACCTATACATTACCACTGGGATAAATGTACTCAATCTAAACATAGAAGCCTGATGAAAATGCTCATTTTAGAAGAAAATTTCTGACGGCACTTCATATATTCATAAGTCTTCATATAAATATATATATATAGATAGAGAGAGAGAGAGAGAGAGAGAGAGAGAGAGAGAGAGAGAGAGAGAGAGAGATTTTTCATGTTGAAGTTGGCGTATGCTCACTTATATTACCAATAGAAGGTTTGGAGTTGGACGCACATACTCATTTTAGTTGAAGAGTAAGATCAATTATGAAATATTTCCCCTATTATCCATGTGTTTTATGTAGTGTCTGAAAGATATTAATACCATTTAAATACAAAACGTGCAACTTGTGTTTCTTTGCTGTGTATTTCTTTGTAAAAACTATACTAGCAATTTCTGAGGGGAAATTATTTCTACGACTTCTTTTTGCAGTGTACTTCTTATATTGAAGCTGCTCACATGTGTGCTTCGTTCATGCTTTTTTATTATTTATGTCAACAAAACTAAACTAAATCTGAAAGATCACACAAAAACGTGTGTTCGGACTTCCACCTGGTACAGGCAGTCGAGCACACCCTAAATATATATAAGTAATCACAGTCAAATCCTATAAAACAGAGTCAGAGGAATCTGATACGCTTCTGGTCAGGAAATACAGCAGCGCCAGTTAAGAGAAAGTCGAGCTCCAGAAAAACATGACATGAAACAAACAATAACACATGGAACCATTGAGAAACAACAATACGGAGATAGCAGCAGGAGCTCCACTTTCTTTGCTCCTCTGAGAAAAAGATGCAGAGGAAGACAAGAGTCTGAGTCAGTCTGTCAGTGCTGAACTTCTGCCAGAACATTTGAGGAACTTGACTGAAGACGCGGGCTGTCGCGGGACATGGTCCTGCCCCCCTCATCCTCCTCCTCCTCCTTCTGAGAGAGGGGGGAGTGTTTCCCCAAGCCCCTCAGTCTTAACACTTCGCAGAACGCTGAGACGCCACACTGAGCTCTGGAAGCTAGCTGTGACGGACAAAAGCCACACACACTTGGCATGGATAGCAAAGTCCTAGCGCTGGTGGCCCTGCTGACGGTCGCCATATGGAGCCCAGAAACTGACGGTGAGTGGCTTACGGCTAACATTTACAGATTCACAGCGCTTCAGTTTTCACATGATGCTTTGAA
Organism: Enteromius treurensis; assembly: GCA_032275025.1. Lineage (NCBI taxonomy): Eukaryota > Metazoa > Chordata > Actinopteri > Cypriniformes > Cyprinidae > Enteromius > Enteromius treurensis. Next base: position 9,954,816 of record JAUCMU010000047.1, on the reverse strand, counting down.
GTGTTGAGTTGCAAGTTAATTAAGTAAATTATATTTGCAAGATGGATATTGGGGAATCATTCAGAGTTAACTGAACCGAAAACTGTAAAGTCTTTACTTGGAAAAAGACAGACTTTTAAAGCAAAATGCGATGTAAAAACACTTATTTTTACCCTTTTTTTTATTTAGTTAAAGTGATTCACTAAAATAAAACTAAAATTAAAACAAAAATAAAGAAAACTAATAAATTGGCCTACATTATGTTTAAAAAAAAAAAAAAAAAAAACTAATAAAATGAAAAAAACACAACAAAATTGCTAAAACTTTAAATAGAAATTAAATTAAAATTAATTAATTCAACATATTCTATAAAATCTATAATAGTGTAAAATAAATGTTTTTGTTTAATTTCATTTAAATTTATAGTATTTAATAGCACATTAAAAATAAATAAATGTATTCAGCATAATATAAAATATTTATTTTATTTTAGCACATAAAAGCACAAAGACAGACCAGGCCAAAACAAAGCTTAACTAAATCAAAGCAACAACAACAAAAAAGTTAAATCAAACAAAAAAGTAAAACAAACAAACAAAGGAAAAACTAAACCAAAAGCAAAACTAAACAAAACAACCTTTCTTACTGACTAGAAGTCAACTAAACTAGGATTGCTTGTAAATTTCACAAAAAAGGGCAACAAAATGTATATATATATTTTTTTTTTTTTGCTGATGTGTTACTTGAGTGTTAAACTGCAGAACTGAATTATTAAATGAGTAAGTTACAGCAGTGATTATTGTCAGTTAATGATCATTACAGTGTTAACGATCATTAATATCACATCGCAGCTCATAAGTGCCCTGCATACATTTGCATATGTGTCTTCGCGTGAAATACTTGACGTACATGTCTTCGCATGTTAGTGGGTCTGATTCATGCTTTCCGAGAGATGTTTAACCAGCTGAACTCAGTGGATCTGGCTTTGTTGTTTCTGCTGTGAAAAACCTAGCACTGTTTACTAATCCGCAAGCTCTTTTAATTAGCGTCTAATTAGGGAATAGTAAGCAAAGAAAATGTTCCTGCGCTGTTCACTTGGCGTGCTGTTTAGTCAAGGCTTCAGGGGCCGGTTTTAACATGACAAAGGGAACAGAGAGTGTCGGAAAATATCGATGGGAATGTCAGAGTTTGACTTCCCTCGTAACGCCACCCGTTTCGGTGGAGAGCAAAGGAAACCAGGGAGATGTGAAACCATTCAGAGAATGTTCTTCAACAGATTCATTTAATGCACATATTCAGGAGCAGAGTGCATGGTGTGATGCTTTGGGATTCTGTCGTATTTAACATCGAGGACCCTCTTTATGAAAAATGTGGCGAGTGAAAGGCAGAGCGGCCCCCGTGTGAATGGAAGAGAGCCACTAGAAAGGCAGACTAATCTCTTTTTAATGATCAGGGCTTGTTAATGGACGCAGGTGATTGGAACCTTTCAGATGCTTTTACAAAGAGGCAAAGCTCTGTGATTTATGTTGTTACTGTATGATTATACGGCATAAACTTGAATTGTGGATTGCTTCAGTCGGGAATGAAATTGTGATTGCATTGCAACTTTCCAAGTTCACATTATAAATGTTCTGTCAGGAGATTTGATTAGATAGGAAACAGCTCTGTTTGACGCTGATAATAGTGAAAAATGTTGTTTTGCATGATTAGTCATCTTGTTATTGGAAGAATTCACAAAAACTGTAATAATCAGTGGAAATGTTTGACTTTTGGGTAACTATTTCATTGTTTTACAGGTTAAAACACAAAAATCAATTTTAAACTGTAAAACAGATTTTTTTTTATGTTTACAAAAAATTTAAAATTTCTTTAAATATAAATAAGAGGTGCATGAAATTAAATATTCAATCTTTTTGTAATATCTATATTTTGATGAATATGCTCTACAATAAAAATGATTTGCAGGGTTTTAGACGTTAGCGGCATTTATTTTATAAGAAATGCAGTAAAAATGTTAAAAAGTATTGCAAATTAAAATAATCGCTATCTATTTGAACATTTTTTTAAATTTAATTTATTTCTGTGATGCAAAGCTGAAGTTTCGTACTCCAGTCTTCAATGTCACATGATCCTTCAGAAATCATACTGATACGCTGATTCTCTTCTCTGAAAACAGTTTTGCTACTTCATTATAAATGGCTTTACTGTCACTTCTTATCAATTTATTGTTAAATAAAAGTAGCCAGCTCATTTCTTTCTAAATCAATACTAATCCCAAACTTATAAACGCTGCTGTATTCATTTAGCACTCACTATCTTACAAACGTTAACTTTATCTTTTTTCATTTTTTATGTTTCTCTCGATCTCTTCCCAGCTAAACCCATCAGTCTGGTGGAGAGATGCTGGTGCCGGTCCACTCTCAACACCGTCCCGCAGAGGAGCATCCGTGAGATTAAGTTCCTACACACACCCAGCTGCCCTTTCCAAGTCATGTGAGTCAACTTTCCCGATCTCATTGTATTTTGTATTCTGCACTTGGCTATATTTAGTTACACCAATGAACTTCATTTTAAACCAAACGGTGCAAGAAATAGCTCTTAAAGTTACAAATTTCCAGTTTAAGGAGTCAAATCTTGTGTGGGAATATAGCGATGTGCTCTATTGTTCAAAAAAAAAAAAAAAAAAGAAATTGGCAAATGAGAAAATACGGGAGAGCGGGTTTCACGATGCAATAATTGTTAAGGGTCAAAATGATTAGCTTTCTGTTGTCGTTTTCATTTTTTACCATCATTTGAAATTACTTCAGCCGTCTGGAAAGTATTAGACCAAACCATTTGTACCCCATCGGGCAGAAAAAAGCCGAAGCGCTACAGGGGGATCAAGGTTACAGGGGTTACAGGGGTTAGCATGTAGCCGAGGGTCATCTGGGGAACAAACTTTGGCCGGAGGAAATCACCTTTAATCTGCCATCTTCCACACATCTTGTTTAGAGATCCTTTTGGATTCGTTGGACCAGATGAAAGACAGCCCCCGACCTTTTCCCCCTCACAGACACGCACATCACTCATTTTGTTGTTAGCATTCGCTAGCTGTGAGGTAATTACTACCTGCTGGCTCGGTCCCAGACCACCGACAAGCTCGCTCCGAAGATCGTTTACACTAGCTAGATTAACCCTAGAGCCCCAACCACAAACAAACAAACAAATATAGATAAAGCCAATGGATGACATCCCGCCGGAAAACAAACAGGGATAGCATTACGCTTTTATTTAGCTTACTGATCGGGAAGTTGATTGGTGTGTAGATTTGAGGTTAAGCGGATCTTTTATCTGCGCCGACAGGCTCCATTTGTCTAGACAGATTGAGAGATCTGAGTGTGTGTGAGGTGTAAGCAATACGAATAGCCATTTGAATGGCAACGTGAGCTGCTAACTCTCAAACACAACCTTTTGGCACCGAGGTGCGAAGCTGGGGGGTGATTTGCGTGTTTTTCTCCATGTGTGGTTGAATGAAGTGCTTGAGGGGATTTTCATGGCTGTTCCTAAGCTAATTTCAAGGGCAAATATCACAGGAGATTTCTGTTTAAGGGAATTTCAGACCCTTGACTTTCTATTTGTCATTAACCGAAAAATTGGGCATCAAAAGATGCTTTCTTCGCGACTATCTTGTAAACAATGCTGTAGGCCCATTTGTGGTAAGGACACATAAGTGTTGTCAAAATGTACAAATCTCACATTTAGGGATCACTGGTGGACACTTTTCATATTTAGGAGGTTTCCCTTGCGCAATTAATTTTCGTAATTTATTATAGTAAAAGCTTTATTATAGTAAAGGTGTCGTAGCCATGTTTTTTGCCATTTTTATTTGTATTTTAATAATTTAAAACTGAGGCATTAAAATTAAATACAGTGTCGTAAATGTATGTCGTATTTAACTAAAAATACTTTACAGATGTACAATGTTAATAACTTTATAAACAAGTCATCAAAGAATTTTGTAATATGTTTAATGCTGTCAAACGATTAGTCGTGATTAATTGCATCCAAAAACTTTGTTTTCGTTTACCTGATATATGTGTGTACCGTGTATATTTATTATGCATATATAAATAAACACACATGCATTTATGTATTTAAGAAAACTGTATTTCGTTCATATACTAAATATATAACATAAATTATAAGATTATTAATATAAACTGTACATGTAAATACATTCAAATATATGCTGTATGTTTGTGTATACATAGGCCTATATACATAATGCATGTGTGTATATATATATATATATATATATATATATATGGACAGTACACACATTTATCATATATGGATGCAATTATGATTTATTTAAATCAGATAATTAAATTGTTTTAAATGAAATACAAATCAGAATCTGAGTATTCTGAACTATTTGAATGTCATTTAAACAACTGACACATTATCTATTTAATTTCAATAGAAAATAAGAACTGTTACTTAAACTATATGCACATGTACAGTGCTGGGAATCCCGGGCAGAATCTTCTGAATCATCAAAAATCCTGAACGTCCAGACAGCGCAACATTGTCCTTACAAACCTCCTCTAATTCAGTCCTGAAACTCCTGATATCTGATAGAGTCCTGGCCAGTACAGTAGAATAGAGGGGCTGAAATGTAGTCCGTGACGGACAGCTGATATGATCTGATAAAACACACCGAGGGAGCAAAGTACAGTATCTCTTTTGCTCTCTTCCGAAACAAATCCCTTCTTCTCTCTCTCTCATTACCAGTGCCAAGCTGAAGAACAACAGAGAGGTCTGCATCAACCCCAAGACTAAATGGCTGCAGCAGTATCTAAAGAATGCCATTAGCAAGTAAGAAGAAACTCTATCTTCACCAGAATAAGAGGAGTTCTCTGAGGAATCATGGGATGAAATACAGACCTGGTCCTTGTAGACGTATAAGAGTTGAATTTAAATGGAAACAAACATATATAGCGGAAATAAGCGGTAACTAGAAAGTGTATGTTCCACACAATAAATTGCCTAAATTTTACGTATTTGTGTGTTTTGTTAAATTTCACAAATAATTACAAATAGCAAGTAAGACATTAAATCAAACAAGACGTTACAACCATTTCTTCTAATTTACACAACTTAACGGAAAAGTGATTCTCGTCCAAATAAATGCAGGAATGCAGTATCTCAGCTGAAATTTACAAGCTGCTGTTTTTGACATTTAAACAGCATATGTGGAATGTTATTGGCTAATTTAAGGGTATAGAAATTACACGTTTACCTAAGTAGGTAATTTGGCTCCACCACAGAGCCTGAAGGGTTTAACCCCTGTTCTTTAATTACACTAATTGTAGATTAATGATGAGGTAACAGACAGAGCAGAGAGGTTTTACACCACTATAATCCACCTTATATTGTGCCGCTGAGCCAACAAAACTGTGACAAAATATATATATATTTTTAAATATATTAAAAATGTATTAATAAAATACAATTTATATGATTAGACGTTTTTTTTATAATAAAATATTATTTAAAATTTGTTTTAATTTTATTTTATATTAATTATTTATTTATTTTTTGTTCTTATGGAAAATATGTAAAGGGTAAATAGATATTTTGTCATTTATTGCTGTGGCAAATGATGTGACATAAAGAAAATGTTTCAAGTGATATACTTGCAAAAGAGTTTTCAGTATAAGCTGATGCTCTAGATAAAAAAAAGTAAAAATTTGTATGTATTTCTTGATTTTGTAAGATTTACAATTAGGATTTACGACTTTGTACTATTTCTTCACACCCCAGTGATGGGTAGGTTTAGGGGCAAGGTTTGGTGTAGCTCATTCGTACAGTTTTGTGCAATTCGTAAAATATACAAGCATAAAATCATACAAATTTAGGTTGTGAGGTCATACGAATTTATACACCACCTCATAAAATATGTACAAACTGCCATGAGATCTGGCTGGCATTTCATCCTCAAAACTGGCAAAACTTTCAGTTTACTTTAAAAAACTTGTCTTGTTCATCTCTAACAACATGATTGTACTTCCTTCTCCAGAATAAAGAAGAAGCGCTCAAAGTAAACCACCGAGGATGTGCTAGGAGGACCACCTCCAAAGAGGCACTAGTCCTCTTCTCTCGCTCTCTTTGATCACTCCTCTTCTTTCAGGACTGCTTGCACAAACAGCACTTCACCTAAACCTGGCTCTCAAGCATCCAAACAGCCTGCAGCTCACTAAAACACAAGCCAACACCTTCCCCCTGACACGCTGCTTCTGCGGCTGGGATCATTGCCTGAATCCACTGAATGTGACTGTGAACGTTTGAATGAAAAGGCAAGAGAGATATCTACAGGTTTACCGTGACTTAAAGGACAGTAAAAATTAGAGTTTGTGTCATAGTTGTGAGGGACGTCGAACCTTTAGGATAGTTTGGGATTAATAAGGGACATAAGCAAGTGAAAATGAAGACATTTAAACCTGCCCTATTCAAGCTTCCGCGTTTTGTTATTTTGCTGCTCATAGCTTAGTAGAAGTGTTTAAAAGCTCACCAGCACACATGAATGATCTAGCATGCTAACGCTAGCTCTGTTCCAAGTACTAGCGAACCCCCTACTGAACAAAAAATTGGCGTAGAAGCAATTTTTGCTCATAAATTGTTATATAACAATAAATTACGAAACAATCGTACATGAAATTTTGAAGTAGAAAGCCTGAAATAGTAATTCCTTGTAAAATGTACTCTAATAACCTTCTAACAACCTTGGCGTGCAAAAAATGCTAATTGTATTTAACAAATAAAGCAATCCCAGAATGCATTGCGTTTCGTTAAAAACCTACGATTGTGGATGTGAAATGCCAATCATACAAATACATATATTTCAGTAAATACTGCTTAAAACCAAGAATAATTATCAGACAATAAGGTTGAATGCCATTTTGAATTGAACCGTTTAAAGGAGTTTTTGTCCATCAAACATTTGTTTCGTCGTTTCCTCAGCTGAACATTCAGTATGTTGTTAAATAACAGTACAATCCATTGTACTTCTATATCCCTCACAGCTTAAATTTCATTTTTACCTACAATAGAATCTGTTAGCTTAGCAACATGCTAACATCAAACCGTTTGGAATTCATTTTTGGTTAAGAGTGTAGGCTACATGTCGAAACATGTACTTATTTACTTCTATAATGATTGTAGTGAGGACTTAGAAGACAATAGTGCACTTAGCAGTGCAATATGCAGGCGGAAGATTGCAATGTTTTGGAACAGAGACACGTTTTGGGCTGCTACTACAGGAAGCAGAATCATAGTTCCCTGCCTTCCACTTCCTCTCTGCTACCTGTGTAGCAAACACCAGACACTGAAATTCAAGAAATATGCAGTTTAATGCAGATGATGTATGTACAAAGCAGGTGCTGTTAATGCAATCATGCACGGCAGCTTAAAATGTCTGCTCATGCGCATTGAGCGACATGACTCAGGCCTTGGTTAACATCATTTGCATACAGATCTTGTGTCATACTGGTTGTGATTCGGATCCAACAGGACCGAGCAACATGTAAATATTTTCCAGCACTAAATGGCTGTCAAAAAAGGGGTTGAACAGGGACCAAAAACTGAAAAATGCAAGCGATTTGTCGGCTAAATTAATATTGCTTTATGTATTCAATATGTATCAGTTTTTTTGTTTTTAGCCACAGAATTAAAAGACATTACTGTGATTTTGGTTTTCGTGACATTAACACATTTATCTAAGTTTTTTTCTGTTCTGAAAATGTTTTGACTCAAATGCCCAATTGCTGTAATGTTTTTGAGCCACTTTTAAAAATATAGTTTGTAATGTAATGATTTATTTTTGTATTGAACAACATGAATAAAAACACAACAGTACAATATGAAGGAATTTCTAGAGTATTTCACAGTCATAAAATGGAATGAAACTTCTATATACATATATTAATAAAAATTTTCTGTATCTTAATATGTTTCTATTCCCTCACTCTCTCTTTTTAAACACACACACATAAATAATTTCACAAATATTTTTGCTAAATATTAATTTTCCTCTTTAAACTCTAGAAACCAAGCAGACACAAACAGCCCTCCATATGCTTTCCATCAGGCGTTTCTTATAAGCACTTGACAAATGAATGTTTCTTTTGGGTTCCACTGTTACTATATGTGACATTTTAAAATGTAAAAATGTCCCATTAAAAGGCCCCTGTTTGAATGTTGCCTCGGGGGCAGTAGGTCCAGACGTCTATATCCTAAAACAAGGACTTCTGGAAAAGAAATTTGCAGGACCTTGCCATGTTGAATGCATTACTATTTACTAAGATCACCAGGATGATTTTCATTTTTGAGAAATTAATGAGAAGGGAAATTTGTACCTTTATAAATCACAAAAAAATGTCCTCAGATCTGTAATCTACAACTACGCACCTCCGAAAAGGTGGTTCAGTTTAACTCCGCTGTTGATTTGTGTTTAAATTAGAGATTGTCAGTCCGTTCCTCAAATAATAGAGCAGTGAAATCAATACAGCTGGTATTTATTGTAAAAATCACTAGTCATTTCTGCTGCTAAAAGCAAACACCAGAAGATGTTTGACCTCGAGGGTTGGCGGGACCCCTGGACTCATTTTGAACACCTGAGTGTCTGATATCAGTAGTGAAAGTTCGATGCAAGTCCACCTCACTAGAGACATGAACATGTCACTTCTAATACTAAAAACATATGGACGTAAACTGCCTTCTCGTATGATTAAACTTTCATACTGAGAAGAGAAGGAATTGGTTAAAATGTGCTTTCAAAAGTAATCATGGGTTGTATAATACACATGGATAAATCAGTGACAATAATAAATAATAGCGACATGACATCATATTCTACATGAGTAGGACACTTGAACTGCAACATCTGAGTAGGCTACGTTCACACAAAGCAAGAGCTAAGTGTGTCTCTGAGTGGACGGGGACTTAATTTGTACTATGTAGTACGTAGTTTTTTGGTAGTTTTTTGTATTTTTGCGACTTCTGAATAGTTAAATGAGGGAATAACTTTAAAAAAATTGTCATAACTGCAATGGATTTACACATGAATTTGTTGCAGTGAAGAATTCTGATGCAGAATTTTGTACAGAGCTCTGCATACAGACAAAAAATATTGAGTATTCCTTCCGTCATTTTGTATATTTGCAACCTCCTTTTAGTTCAGTCATGACTACAAATTAAGAATTAGTTTCCACGATTTTAAACTGATGAAATCATGGCAACATTGTAGCTACTAATTTGTAAAACGAATTAGTAAAATGTTGCTTTAATTTACTAAAACAAGGTAACGAATTCTTAATTCATGCCAACAATTGAACTAAAATGAGTGATTGAATTCGTTAGGGGTTGTTTACATGACACTGTTTTCAACAGCAACAAGCTTTATGAGTTCTGGTTTTACACATTAGCACTTAACGCATTAAAATGACACCTTTTGAAAATGGGTTTCAAAGTGCATGTTTTTAAAAAACAATACCATTTTCGACAGGGTTGCCAAGTTTTCACAATAAAACCTGCCTAATTGCTACTCAAAACTAGCCCAATTGGGTTTTGCTCAATCCCCTGGTGAAAAATTACATTTCGGGGGTGGAGGGTAAAACAAATGAAGTTCCCCTTGTAAAATTTGCATTTTAAGGGCTAAATAACACTATTGGGGACAATTAAACCCGCAGACTTGAAAAACATCCCACAGCAACTCTTAAATTACTTAATTCTTGGACTTGGCAACACTGATTATCGTTTCCATGTAAACTACAAAATTCGTAGACTACGCTCAATAAGAACGTTTCCACAAATTTTGTATTACTTCACAAAACTTCCGTGAAATAAAAAATCGTTCCCTATATATAATCTTATATGTGGGGTGGGGAAGGACATAAATAGAACCACATGCTAAAATCAAGCCCCAATACGGTTTAATTTTAGTATATTAAAGCAACTGTATGTAGTTTGGTAAATTTTCGCGATTCTTGAGCCCCCTACAGTTAAGTGAGGAAATGACTCTCAGAAATATACTGTTGTGATTAAAATGCATGGCTTTAAATGTGTGTTTCTTACTACGACAAAGCAATGTACATTTTTGAAGAATTCCATACGAAGCTCAGCAACATGCAGACAAATAAATGTATCAAATTTGATAAAATCATGCCTTCGTTTTAGTTCAGTCACCACCATAACGTAAGAATTTGTTCTGTCACTTTACTAAATCGTGGCCACGTAGCTATGAAAAACAAATGGGGAACAAATCGTGGTCATAATAAACATATTACTGACGGCACGTCATGTGAGGAGCTCCACAGGATACAAATTGAGCCACATACCAAAATCAAACCCCAAACCTTCTATTCCTTACATCCAGATGTTCATTAATGAAACACATTGATGTTCTACTAATGTAGTCTATGTGCTGTGATAAAGAATATTTTATAGGCTACTTATGGTTCAGTGACTCAGTAAATTCATTCAAGGCCATCAAACTCAGTTCAAATCAAGGGAGAATATAAATCTAGCATTGCAGGACACATGCGGCCTGTGTTATCCCCTCTCGGGAGAGCTGGAGTAATCCTGGGAGATTCTGTTATGTTTTACTGTACATATCTGAACAGCTTAATCTAGTACTAATGAGAACCACACAGGCCTCGCTCTTTGGGGCGGACAGGTACCGCAGCGTGTCAACCTCAAATCCCACGGTAATTTGTCACGTGGGAGAACATGCTCCGTGACAGAGCGACGCTGAGGGAAATGCATGTTTCCTCAACCTCAAACACAAGCCCATTTCCTTTGTAAGCCAAATACACAAAGACTTATCTGCGGCGTGCTATTTCATCTGATACGCCTGTAGATCTTCATTTAGGAAGTTCTTGGAAGGTTCTCGGGGTTCTGCAAATTGTTATCAGAAGAGTGAATTAAGGTCCTACGAAATGTTTGAAACCGATCCAAACCACAGAGAAACTGGAAAATCAGCGTCTAAGCAGTTCGTCTGTTTGCAAATTGATGCAAAAGTGACTAATTACCATGTAATCAGTATTTTGTCTGGTGTAGTAAGAAAAATAAATATAACTTAAACAATATCTAAAACAAAGCTGCATAAGATAAAAACACTTGATTTGAGAGAATATATAAAATATACCCCATTTTTTGTTCTAAGCATTCATTTTGTTAGATGTAGGCTATTATTAATGTTAAAAAGATAGTGTTGTCAAATGATTAATTGTGATTAACCCCATCCAAAATCAAAGTTTCTATTTACATAACATGCGAGTGTGTACTACGTGTATATTTATTATGCACATATGCATACAAACATTTGCATGTATATATTTAAGAAATGTTATATATATATATATATATATATACATACATGCAAATATTTTCAAAATATATACTGAATTTGTATTTATTTACACATATTAAATAAACACGGTGCACAGACATATATATTTTAAACAAAAACTTTTATTTTGGATGCATTGGACACCTCAAAAAAATGTTTTAGATAGGAATATTAATCTTTAATAGCACAAAATTATTCTCAATTTTAAAAAATGTTTAAACAGACTGATTATAATATGAATGTTGAGTAAGTATATTTAAATCAATAAATAAGATTTTTTTATATATAAAACATACTGGTGTATTCTTGCAATAATGACATCAGACTACCAAATCATTTATTATATAATGTTTTAAGCAGATATATTGGCAATGAAGACGCCTGAACCTGAATTTGAGAATTTCTCTTACCTTGATTGTTGATGTTGAGTTTATGTTACATATCCCTTCCTGAAGACAGATTTCATTAATGTTTAGTTCATTTTAATGTCTTTCACAGAAACTGAAAGCCGATATAATTAAAATAAAACTTCGGTCTTTTACCAGATTAACTTTACAAGATCGGGACGAAACCCAAATGAAGCACAGAAATAAATAATTAGGATCAAACAGAGAATTTTAGCTCGTGGATCATCTACACTTATACATTTTCAGAACAAAATATGAGGGCTGGTTAACTGGACAAGATATTTATCAAGTTACCATGGTATTCTGGATAGCTAAAAGAGCCTATATTATGATGGACTCTAGTTTTGGCTCAAATCCCTTTATTAATTTATTTCTATGCCAAATACATAGAAATACATTCTTTTTTATTCTGCCAGGCTGCTATGCCAGCAAAACAACATAAAAATTGACTAGCTTATGAATAAATGAGCAATTACCGTTTTCTAGTTTGGGCCAAGCTGTCAAAAGGGATTAGAGGCTACATTAACAGGAAGAGTCCTGAAAGACAAATGTCTCAGAGTGGGACAAAAAGTTCACAGCGCCTCTATCAAAGATCCCTCACGTCTGACAGCGACATCCATAATGGGCCGTCCATAACTGTAAACAGATCTGGAATGTACCAAGATCCATCATGACTCGGAGAAAACTGTTTCCTTAACCCTGGGATGGAGTGAAGGGTCACACTGCTGCTGTGGGCCTATTGAAAACAGGCCCTTCAGAAGAACAAGATGGAGAAAGATGGAAATGGGAGAGAAAGGTGAGACCTTTGATTCGTACGTGGGCTTGGGCAAAAGCTTTATTGATGTGATTTTAATGGGATGATTTGTCAACCACGTTATAGCTGCTCTGGTTTTTCGCTGCAATGGAAATTTCTGTGGCCATACAGGCTTCGTTCATTAGTCATAGTATAATTTCTTAGCTGCTCTGCGCATTTTTGTCTTAAATTTATTCATTGGTTACATCATGTCTATTAACTTTTATTTAAGATTGATCAGTTTGAGTTTTGGCTTCATGTATCCTATACGACTGCTGCACTCTTAGTTTCCCTTTATTTTTTTTAAATTTTTTTTATTCCAGAAAAAAGTTCTTTAAATAGCTTTTTTTTTAGTCTAACGAACATTTTAAATTATCTAAAGAACCTTTTTTCTACTATGAAGAACCTTTTACATAATGTAAACATTCCATGAAAGATAAAAGTTCTTCATGGAACCATTAATGCCAATAAAGAACCTTTATCTTAAAGGGTCTAAAACATTTTTATACGCTACCCTGCTGAAGAAAACAGTATATTTTGGTTAGTTATGTTTTGAAGCTGTGATACTGATTTTAAGTGGTCCTTTGCTGGTTTATGCTGCTCATGTGCTGGCAAAGGACTAGCAGAAACCAGATTAAACCAGCATCAAAACATATCTAACCAGCACATGCTGTTTTTTTAAACAGGGTAGTTAAAATATTTTTACTTAATAACTTCAACATATTTATAAAAAGGCATATGTTGTGCATTCTTTGAAACTTATTGTCACTCCAGTTTCCATATAGCAGCTTTATATATTTTCTTTTTCTTGAGATATAACAACAAGGTTCTTGACAGATCCCAACGCAATTTCTTAATAACTGAATGATTGGTGAAGTTCAAATTATCTTCTATATAACGTCCATAAATATATAAAGTCCATATAAAATCCACAAACTTAAGTTTTAATTTACAACTTTACAATATCCAACAAGAAAGACAGTTGTTGTTTGTTATGCACTGGACAAATCGCGTCCGTGTTAATAAGTTTATTATATATAAGTTTTATGTTCACTAAACAAAAAGTTAAAACTTACTTTTTAGACCCAACATCGCCAGATACTTTCTCCATTTTCAGTCCATCTGCGAAAACACTTCCAATTACTGATACAAATAGTAAACTGTAGCATAACTTAGTAGTTATAGTTAAAAACCAACAATCATGTCTCAGCAGCGGTGGTTCATTTTCAAACGAATCAGTGTTCATGAACGAATCATTCATATCTCTATTACATCTATCGCCACCCACCGTCGAAATCTGCTATAAACCACACATTTGCAATCAGCATGAACGACATAGTGGAAAGTGCTGGACTGAGGACAAAAACTAAATATATACTGCAGAATAAATCTGGTGTCTTGTTGATGCTGAAAAAGTTTAATCTAAATTACACAATCATTTTTGTGTTAGTCTAGGCTGTCGGTTTCACTGCCTTGCACAACTTTCTTGAGAACAACAGGTTTCTGATATATTGTGTTAGCTGTGGTTTGTCAAAGCAATGGGTTCGTATCTGCGTCTGTTTCGTTGGCTGACCTTTGCATGGCCAAACAGTCTTTGAATTATCCAGTGAAAATCCAAGTTCGGAAATGAACCAATTTCTTGGCAGATCGCTTTAGTTCTCGAAACAAAAATGCAAAAACTTTACTCTGGTCAGGGTTAAAAATCGCTAACTGTACAAGAGAAGAAATGCTAAGTCTTTCAAAACATTCATGTATAATTTCTTAAAAATACATAGTTTGTCTTTAAGTTTGGCAAGAAAGCACAAACACAAAGGACCGAATTTCACATCAACGTGAGTGAAGTGGTTGTCAAGTCACACTCAAGTCAAAGCCAAAAGTATGCTACAGTTTTCCCAGAAAACCATTTATCAAAATGTAAACGGGTATATTTTCACAAACTCAGCAACACATAAATGGTTCAAATGACTTTGAACATAAATGGTTTCACACTTCGACCTAACCTTTTCAATTTCACCCAATATCATATTTACCCACATTTCTGCTTGCCAGATGTTTCAGTGTGACATCCTCTCATTGTTGAACTGTTTGAAACAGCTATAAAACCATGTTTAAACACAATAAATGATTTCAGTAAGTATTGAGTATTATTATCAATTCTAGGCCCACTTGAATAGATGACTTGGCCCTGTTGCTCCCTGTAAAAGAATAGGAACAACCTGCTCTGTGTTATGGCTTCCTATCTGCAATTAAAGGAAGTTATTTTTGGAGGCTGAATAAGCAAAGCTTTCATTGAGAGCAGATGAGATATATGGCCTGACTGGGTCGCTCAGCCCAGGCCGTGTCAGAGACATCAGGAGCCTCTTTTGGTCCTGAAGGAGCAATAACCCACAGTAGCAAATGAACCGATCCAGGTTCCTCTAGTGCCGTCTTGGGAGCACATCAGTCTATTGCAAGCAGATACCTTTTTTAAGGATTGAGAGAAGGTTCATTGAAGACAGAGTGTAGGTCTGTGAGACCGGTCTGACATTCAGAAGGACCACACAGGTGAAAGGTCATGGGACACGGTTTGGGTGGCATGATGGAATGTTCTCCAAACAGCGCCCCTGGGGTACCGTGAGGACATTCAGAAGCAGCAATGGGAACCGTTTCATGCATCATTTTGGGTAGCGTGAAAACATTAAGTATTCAATAGTGAGTCCATCCTGAAACATCCATCTTAATTTTGTAGATGTGTTTTAAAACATGTAACATGGTTTCTAGCTGTTCTAAAGAGAGCAATGCAGTGATGACATTTGTAGGCCAATCTAGTTAGGATCAACCTGATTCCCTAAATGAAAAACCTCAAAAGGTACTGGTTATTAGTTGGTTAACCAGCCACTATGTTCAAAGCTTTACAATGTTCTATCAGCTTGGACAAATTCATGCGATAATTAATTAAGGCAATGAGCTAATGACTAGCTTGGACTTGGTTATGGCTAACTTAAACTAGTTATTGAACTAAAGATCGGTTTGAACTAACTAATGACCTAATTATTATCTCGACCTTGCTTAAGTTAATGGCCGTCTTGGACTAGCTAATGATCTTATGATTTACTTGGTATGGCTAATAAACAAATGCCTTGCTTGAAGTAACGAATGAACAGCTTGCACTAACTAACAACCTAATCATCAACTTGGACTAGTAAGTTAATAATCAGTCTGGACTCGCGCTTTAGCCCAAGTGGAACTAGTTAAGGAACTAACGTCCAACATGGAGTTAATGGCTTAATGAATAGCATGAACTAGTGTTATAGACCAGCTTAAGATAATAACAAACTTGGACTAGCTAATGAAATAATGACCGACCTGAATTAAATGAGCTACCCGGTAAAAAAAAACATCATATGCTGGTTAGCTATGTTTTGAAGCTGAGATGCTGGTTTGAGATTGTCCTTTGCTGGTTTAAGCAGGTCCTTAGCTTGTCATGTGCTGGTCCTAAGATGATCTGACCAGCTTAAAACCAGCATAAACCCAGCTTCAAAGCTACCTAACCAGCATATGCAGGTTTTTTTTTAACAAGGTAATGACCTGCTTAGACAACAAATAAATTAATGACCACCCTGCGCTAGCTAATGAGCTAATGATCAGCTTGAACTAGCTAAGGAGTTAATGACCAGTTTGAGTTACTGACCAACCATGGACTAGCAAATGTCCAGCTTGGAGTAGCTATGAGCTATTGACAAGCTTAAACTAGCTTAACGAAACAAGTTAATAACCAAACTGAACCAGCTAACCAGGCCACCTGGTAACCAGGATTTTCCAGAAGGTTTTGTGGCTGTTGTTAGCAAGGTAAAGCTGTTCTTTGGGACTGATGCTGTGTGACTGCATTGGTTTCTATTTTTCGCAGAACCGCTTGGCACCGTTTCATCACCATCCTGGGACCATAAACATAGAAGGCTGAGGCAGAGAGACGGAGAGCTCTGACCTCTGGACATTTATCTTCAACTTTGACCAGTCACATCAGAGCCAACGGCCCACCGGGTACCACTGGCACTCCCATAACAAAGACACAAACCCCTCTATGACCATACACAGTCATATCAAGCTACAGTAAATCATGTTGATGAATTAAGTAGATGACAAGATTGCCTGGAAAACTCACAAGGCTTCAGTTAAATATGAGATGTTTTATGCCAGAACACGATTGCCATCATACTCTTATATATACATAGCAATCTAGATGAAAGTGACATGATCTCAATCTGTACCATAATAACCAATATTTGGCATTATCATTGATATACTTGGATTATGTCAGAACATGTTCAAAACCACACAAAGAAAGGTAACTCCTGGATGTTTGTCTTGAGCTATATCACTCCTAAACTCTTCTTTATGTTATAAAATCACATTTGCATGAAAGTCTTCTCAAACTTACCTGTGTGAGGCAGCTGTTTTGAGAAATTATTTCTATATGGTCTTGAAATTTGGGACTTGGCATCAGTAGGACTATTTCTTGAATCTTAAAAAAAAGGATTTCTTCAAAATAATGTAGACTGCTGGTATACCAATAGAGTAATGCATCAAAAATCCTGATCATAAAAACAATGACATTTTTAAAGAAAGAAAAATAGGTCAATTGTGATTTCATTTAGTCTTTAATCAAATTTCTAAAGTGGTTCTCATAGTTGTTAGGGGAATTTTGGACGTCATGTATTGAAGTATGTCAAAAATGGCCACATACTGTAGCTGAGGATAGTTGCCCAGGGTCAGTCTACACTAGAGAGTTGACTTGACTTTGGGCTCTAGAGAGATGGATGCCAGTGGATATTAGCTACAGACCTGAGATTCTGCTCTGGACATCGAATAGCTGTAAACATGGGAAAAACATGCCTTCTCTTCTAGGAAAATCTTCCTTGACCCCCATTAGTCAGACCACAGATGACCCAATGGGAGGAAGAGGAGAGAGACACACTGAGTCTTGAACCCAGACAGAGCAATACAGTGGGACGCAGCAGTTTTGATTATCAGATTTGTACACCGTATTTAAAAAATATTCTGTTCAAAATAAATATTCTAGCCTGTTCTGTCAAATATATAACTTGAAAAGTAAATAATCCTTAAAAAATTGTGTATGATTGATGGTCAAAAAAAAAGAAAAAAAAAGTATATATATATATATATATATATATATATATATAGAAACAGAAACAAAGAAGAAAAAACAATCATTAAAGAAAAATGAAACCCAAAAAAATAAAGAAAACATTAACAAAACCAAACAGTGAAACATAAAACAATACAATAAAAACAAAGCAAATATTAAAATTTGAATAATGGACTATTTTGAGTATTGAAGTTTTTCTTTATTTCTTTATTTATTTGGATAATTAGGCCTATACTTTTGTTAAATATTTTTGCAAAAGTATAGGCCTAATTATACAAATAAATAAATAAATAAAAAAACTCAATACTCCAAATAGTCCAAAACTGCTGCTTCTAGAAAGTGACTCACAGCATTTTTTTTTTTTTTCGAAATTGTGTCAGATCAAGGTCATTTCAATTTCACCACAATATTTGTAGGTTTGATCTGCAAATTCAGGAGAAGCTTTCTGGAAGTAAATTTTTCTTTGTAACGATGCTCTGGGGGGCTAATTTTGGTCACTCGGAATGCGTTTTGTTTATTAGTATCCTGTCATGTTCTGCCAAAAAATTACTCTAAAGTTCTCTAAGTTTACACTATTTGCATTGATTTAAATTATCTCTTAACAGGCATTTAACCTTTAACATCAAATAAAGCCATCCGTTTATGACCGCATGATTGTGTGCAGCGTCCTAAAAAGTAAAAATGTGTTTAAATCATCTGTTCAATAGTACAAATGTGATTCTTCCTAGAGCAGTTATGAGTTTTCCAGATGTGAGCTGCGCTTTAAGTATTCACCAAGGACATGTCACGTTAAATTAACTGCTGGTGGTAAGTCCCGGGGCTTATTTTAATTGAGATGAAATGTCCTTTTATTATGAACAGAAAGACTTGTTTATTTTAGAGGCGAGGCGGTATTGAAAAGCTTGTTTCTGCTATACAAGAATAAATTTAACAAGGGTGCATGCAAGTTCATAGAAAATAAAAGGAATCGAACAGGGTATTTAGACTTAAAACAAAATGTATAAATATATATATATATTTATATATATAAATGCATTTTTGGAAGGATATATTGCATGGCTTTCATTAAACAATGTAAAACAGCAATAAAACAGATGTGTTAAGCTTCACTTGTCACATAGTACACCAGAACAATCGCCAAAACAAGCTTCAGTACTATAGCAAAAAGAAACAAGTGATGACATGAAAAATGTGCAAAATTCAGTGCTCAAATGCATAGGTTATTCTGATCCAAAACCTACCTGATACAGCATTTTTTGAAAGATACCTTAAGTTTCCTTCTAACCCTGAAAATCCTTTGTCAAGGTTTAAAAGGAGGAGCAGCCTTTTAAAAATGACTTATAAATCTCTCCCACATCGTGTATTCCATCTTTTTGTCAGCTTCCAAAAAGAAAACAAAACATTTGCTGATTGAAAGAAAAAGGAAGTTGATAAAAGACTGAATCCATGAAGTGATGATGTAGCCTAATGAAAGATTTACAAGCTATTAGGCCTTTCCAAAAACACCACAAGCGTTACGAATTGGAGGAGAGAAATCATTAAGAAGTACAAAAATTAGGCTTTGGGGTGTGGTGGTTAGGTAAGTTTTGAAGCTGGGATGCTAGCTTATGCTGGTTTAAGATGTTTTTGCTGCTTTAAGTTGGTCCTTTGCTAGTTTATGCTGGTGTATGCTGGTCCGTTTCCAGCATGTGACCCGCATAAATTAGCAAAGCACCATCTTAAACCAGCAAAAAACATCTTCAACCAGCATAAACGAGCAAAAGACCAGCTTAAACCAGCAAAGGACCAGCTTTAACAAGCAAAAACCATCTTAAACCAGCCAAAGACAAGCTTAAAACAGCAAAACACAAGCTTAAACCAGCATTAACCAGCAAAAGACCAGCTTTAACCAGTAAAAACTACCTTAAACCAGCAAAACCCATCATAAACCAGCAAAACACCGGCTTAAAACAGCAAAATATTGTGAGATAAAAAGTTACCTAGTTTTCAGTAGTTACCTTTTTAATTTGTTTTATTGGTGGAAACACTCGTTCTGTGTACTTCAAGACCATTTTAATCAGTCATTTATGTTTTAATTTGCATTTGAACATGCTTACTATGAAGGCAGTAGGCAGCACAGTGTGTTTTGTTTTTGTTTCAGAGCGCATCAATGCTAACTGAGGAACAGGACTGTGATGTCTGCCTAATTTCTTCTGAAATAGCGTTACACACCAGAGGCTGTTACATTCAAATCTTTGACCCGCCGGGTTATAAACCGACACTGTGAAGGGATGAATTTCATTACAGGTCCATATGTTTCATATAAAAAAACTGTTTTGCCCACTCCCACAACAGAGGGCTAACAAAGAGGCCTTTCTCTGCTGAGTTATAGAATGGATAATCTGAAATTAAATTCAGGATAAAGGTTTGCGTAAACATTATTGATGGTGTATATTACACTGAAAAAAGCGGTGCTACTCCCAGTTTATAAATCTGTCCTTAAAATGAACCGATCTACAGCCGAACAGTGGAGTATGTTAGGACAGTGCGGAAATATTGGGAGGATTGCTTGCGTTTGTGTTGTGGGTGAAAAGGGAGGCTCTGATTCCTGTTTGACTTGTCGAAGGCCAGGCAAAACGTTTATTAGTATAACAGTTGGGCGTCAGTCTTTCAGGGTGGGGTCCACTTGTTCGATACAGTTTTATATACTATAAACTTTGGCACTTTCATTGCCATTAGCACAATGGTAACATACAAAGAAGAATGTGAGAATTGCTTGGCTACGCAAAACTCACAAGCATCATTATAACACAGTCTGGGTGGTTGTGAGGGTGTTTCTGTGCAGTGATAGAGTAAACTCACACTGTGGGTTCACAAAACAAAACAAACAACAAAACAAGGTAACAACAACAAAAACAAAGCAAACTAAAAAATTAATACAAATAAAACAGAGCAAACAAATAAGAAAACCATTAAAACAAGGCAAATAGACATGAAACAAAACTATACAACAAAGAAAACATCAAAGCAAACAATAAAACAATGCAAATAACAACTACAATAAAATAAATAAACACAACAAAACAAAAAACACAATGAAACAAAGCAAACAAACAATGAAATGAAACAATGCAAAAAATGAAGCACACAATAAAACAAAAACAAAACTTGAAAACAATACTATAATAACAAAACAATAAAACAACGCAACCAAAAAAAAACACACAATAAAACAAAAAGCAAACAGAAAATGAAACTGAACAATACAAAAAATAAAAAAGAGCTAACAACAAAAAACATTAAAACAAAGCGAACATCAATAAGAAAAAAACAATACTACAGAGAAAATAACAACAAAGCAGAAACAACACAAACAACAAAACAAAACAAAACAGCAAACAATAAATCAAAGCAAACAGATAATGAACAAATACAATAAAATAATGACACCATTAAAACAAAAATAAAATAAATCAAGGCAAACAACAACAACAACAAAACAACAGAAAGTGAAACAAAAGGAAACAAAACAAATTAAAAAAGCAAACAAAACTAAAACAAACTTAACAACTTTTTGTATTTAAGTTGTATTGTTATTTCTAATGTTGTTTGCAATGTTGTAAGTACACATGGGTACAGCAGCAGTAACAGCTCCAGTATGTGTATGTAAAACATGTCTTAGGGATGTGGAAGAGCTCTTTAAAATAATCCAGGCTTTCCTGAAGCACTACTTCACTTACAGACCTTTCAAAGTTTATTTTCAGGAGTCTACAGCTCCGCGGACGGAAACCCTGCTTACCTTTCCACTACCCAAAAAATCAGAGACACCCTTGGGTCAACCATTATGCGAACCAAAGAGTGCGACCTGAGATCATCGGCGGTCAGCGGAGGAGCTGCTAAAGACGCCCCGGAGCAGCCGAGTCGAGCATCATCATCTGCACATGTGCACAGAACAGATCCAGCTGGAGGGGCTCGCTTAAAAACACTTTGTAGGTGTTAACATAATAAACCAGGGCTTATTCTGAGAATAAATGGCAACTGATGTTGTTTAAGAGACTCACTGAAGGCCTGTGGGCTTCAAAGTCTTCACGCGGCAGCTGAGTAAATACGACGAAGGAAACCAGGGGTCAGAAAACGAGGGGAACGAGACGTAGGTACGATGAGAAAGACGGTAAACGCAAATGTGCCGTTATCAGTATATGAATTAAGCATTTAGTAAGATCAAAAGAGTCTGAAAACATAATTTATCTTAACTGCAGGTAAAATGAGCGATAATATCCAGATATGAAGGCTAGTGACAGTTTTAAGTGACATGAGAGACAAAAACCAGCGGTGGCCCTTAAAACACAATCAGCAGTTAAAACAGTGATGATTACTGAAATAATACTGCTGCATATGACCCATCACATTCCTAGAAGAACATCTGCATTTCAGTGAGAAACTCCATTTCGTCTGTTTAGCGCTGCTCGAGCGAGCCAGAACAAATACTTCAGAGTTTTAACATGCTTCGCCGGTCACATACTGTCAGAGCTGCCAGTGATGTAAATGTTGCGCTAATTCGCCAAATTCAACATAAAAGGAAGCCCTGGGGTCTAAATCAAATAAACCATCGTGTGGAGATGATAGACCTCACAGCAGATAATCGGGGCAGTGTATAAAGGATTCGAGCGAAATTACTTGTAGTTCTGGTCTGTTTGGGTTAATAAATGGGAACTGAAGAACCAAATGATCAATAAAATCTCAATCGTGCTTTAACTGTTACACAAATCCTGGCCAAGTTGTTGTCCTAACTAAGCTTTTAAAATCCGCTGTCGTAGAGAAAAACACTGCAAGATGTCAGTGAAATAAGTGAAAAAGGCTAGTTTTACAACCGTGTTTTAGTGAGATGGTAAAATAAAAACGTTGAAGAGTGCCTTAGTGCCCACCCACTTATTCAGTGACATTTGTTTTTAAATCAGTTTTCCTTTTTGGGATTTTAAGGTAAAGTTTATATTATAGGTCATGGACAAAACCAGTCAGCTACAAGGTGAACACAATATTACAAACTTTTTTTATAAAACTAAAAATATTTTAAAATCGGATAAAAAGGTGCAAGACAAAGGCACTTTAATGAGAAAAATAACTAAATGAACTAGCATGGACCATCGTGAATTAAAAAAGAAAAACATTTGTGAAACTCCCTGATTGGTATAATTTTCATTGCAGCATCATGGTTAATGCAGGTTTTAACCAGGGGTTCTGCTATTAAGCATGATTGAAAACGCAAGTTGAAGAATAATGCAAACTCATGGCTTTAACATAACCATATCGTATTATATATTTAATTTAATATCAGTTTCCCTATGGGATTATATTCATACGACAATAAAGTTGTAGCATTAGATTAAGGCCATAAAGAAAAAGTTGCAGCATTACAAGATTTCAATTATAATACAGTGAAAATAAAGTCAAAATAGTCAAATAGTTCTTTTAATTCATGTTTAGAAGGGCACAAAAAAGTGCTCATGAAAGTAGTTCCTTATCAGGAACTTCGACACTGCGTGAATACGCTTTTGGGAAACGCCTCGGCGTTAACGCGCCTCTGAAACAGCTGTGAATCTATCCATATAAGGGCTCCGGCGTCATAGACGGTGACGTCATGACTCCCGGAGCTATAAAGCCCAGGTGCAGCGCATTACTCATCAGCTTCTTTCATTCAGCGCGCTCTCTTTCTGTGAGTCTGTCGCAGCATTTGTCTCTAGTTTAAAAATTAAAAATAGCTTGAGTTCAACAGAAAAGAATTATGAACCAGCAATTTAGAAAATGTGTGAGTCCCTGTCACCGTTTTCTAACACCTAGAGACTCACACAATATGTGTGTGGCATGTTTGGGGGAACAACACGCGGTGGCTGCTCTTGAGAGAGGAGACTGCCCGTGTTGTAACGAGCTCTCTTTGGCTACTCTCCGCTCACGGAGAGCTCTCTTCGAGGAGGGGCTCTTCGTGGGCATTCCCCGTGGGTCAGGCCCCGCAGTCGCTGAGGCAAACCGGCGTCTGTCTTCATGGGGATCGCAGGTTGATCTACTGGAGGAAATGGAGACGAGTAACCCTCTATTTCCTTTCCAACTGGATCAGCCGGGTCCAGCGCCGAGTCAGGAAGCGCCGCGAACGGCTACTTCCCCTCGGCTAGACCCGCTGTTGGAGAGTCATGCATCCTCCGCCGAGGAGTTGGATGTAACAAGCATCGAAAGCCAGCCGGCAACACAGTCACCACAATATGACGAGCTGTTAGAGGTGGTGACTTGTGCCATTGTGAAACTCAACAGATTGAGCCGCAAACGAGTAGGCTAGACGAGTGGTTCCTGCGGCCGAGGCCAACGACCGCTCGTAGGAGTCTACCCTTCTTCCCGGATCTACACTCAGAAGTGTGTAGATCGTGGAAGAAGCCCTTCTCCGCCCGCTCTTTCACGCCTGCCTCGGATTACTACGGTAACGTGGCGGGCATAGCGGAGGGATATAAGGGATATAGAAGGGATATAAGAGGATGCCTCCAGTGGAACAGACGCTAGCTAGCCATCTGTCCCCGGCTGCTGCATCCTCACTAAAACCCCCCTCTTTGCCATCCAAACCGTTAAGAACTACCTCTACACTGCTGGGAAGAGGTTATGCAGCTACCGGCCAAGCTGGTGTGTGCCTGCACACCCTGGCGGTACTGCAAGCCTACCAGGCAGATTTATTGACCGACCTGTGTGAGAGAGACTAGGTAGATCAAGACGACATTCTGGAGCTAGGTCGCATGGCTGATCTTTCTCTGCGTGCTACCAGGGAAGCAGCCAGGGCCATAGGCAGGTCAATGGCGGCATTAGTGGCGGCGGAGCGCCACCTATGGCTGAACCTTTCGGCAGTTAAATCCCATGATAGGGTACTGTTAATGGATGCACCACTGTCTCCCGCTGGACTATTTGGGGATGTGGTGGAAACAGTGGTTGAGCGTCACCCAGTCTCAAAAAAAGAGATAGCTGCCTTCCAGTCAGTTATTCCCCGTCGCCCCTAGCAAGGGGCTTCTAAATATAATAAAGTTCGGCAATCGAATACAATTCTTCAAAAAAACCTCCTGTTTTCAACGGAGTAATATTCTCCATGGTCAGACCAAATCAAACACTAGTGCTAGTTCAGGAATTGACTTCACTATTGGAAAAGGGAGCCATCGAGGTGGTTCCCTTAGCAGACAGAGAACAGGGTTTTTACAGTCCATATTTTGTAGTCCCAAAAAAGGACGGAGGGCTGAGGCCAATCCTAGATCTCAGAAAACTGAACCTCTCAGTCAGTCAGCTGAAGTTCAAAATGCTTACATTAAAGCAAGTAGTGTGTCAGATCAGGTCCGAGGACTGGTTCGTCACAATAGATCTGAAAGATGCTTATTTCCACGTCTCAATACACCCAGCTTACAGACAGTTTCTCAGATTCGCCTT
>JAUCMU010000047.1:9900164-9913773 GCA_032275025.1 Enteromius treurensis | reverse complement strand
GCTCGTCAGGGGACGTCATTTCAACGTCTACAAAGACGTCCAAATGACGTCATTTAGACATACTTTTGCTTAGTGGGCAGCGACTGGCTTTTGCTGCAGAAATAAAAAAACAAAATCGAGTGAAATCCTGCGCTAAATGTAGCACAGCGTTTATTTAGAGGTGCTCAGTCTTAACGTGAATATCGCATACTTTGCACTTTTTCCCGTTTAATTTCCCAGGAAAACTATATTCATGCCTTTCATGGCTTTCCTGTAGGTTCCATATGAACATGCCGTTGAACTTTTGCCTTTGTAGTCTTTATACATCATCTTAATGGTTAAATTGCTTGGTAAATATAGTCTACCTTTGGCATGTTCACATTTACAGTCACCGACGGTTGGATTGAACGATTTAATGTGTTCGCAAATTGGAGAAGTGTCTATTTTTTTGTGATGTGGGTGGCACCCTCTGCCGTCTGGACGAGGAACAGCACCGGATGCGCTGTTTATCACTTTCACAATCTGGTAGTCGTTTCTTGGGTGGTATCCCAGTGTGGTTAGGTAAAAGGTTTTGCAAACTTCTTGAGGTTGCCCGAGGCTGTTGTTTAGATGATACTGAATCTTGTAGGAATTTCCTTTAGTGCGATGTGTTTTCAATGACTGGGTGACTGAGTGAAATACAAAAGCCCATCTGTCGCTGCGTGACATGTCCCGATAGGCGTTAAATATTTCCTTTCTTCGTACATGCAGGATCTTCTTCGTACATTTCTTTCCACATGCAGGTCTGCAGGGTTTCCCAGTCTTTGGTACCCCTTTATTTCCGTTTATTCGTACTGGATGGAATTCATTATCCTCGCATGCCATTTCATCATCTTCACTCCTACTGTATGTTTCCTGTTTAGCAGAAGGTATTTTGAATGTGCCGGGCACTGACTGCGCAGTTTGTTGATCAGGTTTTGTTTTAAATCTATATAGTTCACACCATTTATTTAGGCAACTATAAGCAACTGACACTAGCCAAGTTTCCATCCAAGGCATTTTTGCGGAAATATATTTAGCGCTTCAATTTTTTTTAGCAATACAGCTGATGGTTTAACAAATGCTAATGACCGATAAAATTTTGTAAATGTCGACACAGTTTTTTTACCTTTTTTAATTACCTCTCAAACATAAATATCTTAATTTAATGTTTCTTTGAAAGTATAATTTAACTAATACTTTGAAAGTTCAATTTATTGGGCTTCATTTTGTCATACAGTTGCTGACAAGATCACTTGATTTGTTTCCTCTTATAAAAAGTGGAAACGGCTTACTATACTCTTTATTATTCAAAATATTTATTTTCTTTGTGTACATTCACATTAAAACGGTCATGCAAACAATCTGTAAATAATTGTATGCTGCTTTCAAGAGCGCATCACAAGAATCATCTGATATTCTGCACATGGGCTGCTACTTATTGCGTTTTCTTCTTTCGTTTTGTTAATTTATTATTTATTTACCAAAAATGTATATTTGGCATATGAGCCTTTTTTATCTTTTCTAGCTTATGTTTTTCTATGTGGGCACAAGCTATTATTAATGGTTCACAGCCAAGTATCAATTCAAATTTAATTTACTTGTAATTTAGCATAATCTTGTCGGTTAATAATAAAATACTAAAATAATGAATCCAATACAGTCTAATAAATATATATAAAATATAACACTTATAAAAATAAACCAGAAAAAAAAAAAAAAAAAAAAACTGCACCTGCTCATGAACATTTAATAAAAACCGATTATACTTGTTATTTTTATGTAGGCCTTTATAATCTAATAATAGGCTAAGGTTTATCTTTTTCTCCATAAAGAGATTAAGAACAGACTGTTTGCATATGATTTGCGCAATAAGTGAAATTATGTATGGAAACGGCTACTTTTTTTGTGCAATACACTAAAACAATAAGCAACAATACATTATTTTATCGGTTAAAGGCCAGTTTGATGGAAAAAAGTATCTTTGTCGATAACAAAACAGCGAAAAATCTGGATGGAAACTTGGCTACTGTTACCTACCACTTCTGCACTTGTTTCCGGATATCTTTCCAGGGAAGCTGAATCTTCAAATGAATCCTCAATTGGACATTGTTCTGGAGTGAAACGGTTAGCCTCTGTGCTCTCAGAAACATTGTTTGCTTTGAGATCTTGCACTATCCTCGTAATCTTCCCCTGCTGCTCCATAAGAATTTCTTGTTTAGTTAAGATCTCATGGAGAAGTGCTGAAACAAACACACGAATTGCAAAGTTTACCACATTACCCATGATATGAAATGAGCCTTACACTTAGGGCTGTTTTTTTCCCCCACGATTCGATTTGGATTCGCAAGCTTGCAATTCGATCAAAATTATTTCGGATATATTAGGCAAAGTTCATGCAAATAATATTCAGATACAATTTACAGAAATAGCACAGTTTCTTAACAACAGATGCTATTAAGTGCAAATAGCAATGTAGTGCATTCATACTAGGTGAAAATAACAGCACTTGTTTGAGAAGTCCATTTCCACTGTTAAAATAGCAGGATTTTCTTCCACTATTATACCTCAGTATTGCCGTACATTATAAAACCGTAAGTAATAATAACGTATTGAGTATAAATTATCATTTTAATTTAAATTATTAAATGGCTGTCAGCTAATTGGGACAATAAATTCCTCTCTACACCTTCCGGATACTTTATTTCAACTTTTGTATTATTTTTAATAAAAAAGTAACTTAAGGAATTAATCAGGGTGTCTACAGATATGAACAGGTTAGATTTAATACTTCTTTAACACCTTTTTAATACCATCTGTATCACCGCACCTTAACATAATGGCAACGTACACTTCACGCTGGACAGTTTTTATATTAACGCAGGTTAAATATTATGGATTTTTTTTCCAGAAAACGTCTTGCCCGAAATAAATTCGAGCACTTTAAAAAAAAAAAAAGGTTACGATTCACAAACTTTAAAGGATTTACAAGGACCCGTGGAACACACTAGAAGTCAATAAATGTTAGAAAACAGAAATGAATCTTACAGGCTATGAAGGGGTCACAGCTTGAGGGAAGCTGCTGGGAAATCTGGTGACTATTTTCTCGCCGTTCAGAGGCAGGACCTGTCTTCAACAAGGATGGTCTTGAAGTTCCCGCACGCTGTGTCACACCCGGGGGTTGATTCTGACTTTGTCCAAGAGGACTTTGTTGTAACTCTTTAGAAGCTGAACAAAGTGCCTGTATTTGAGGGGCTTGTGGCAAATAGTTTTTTTTTAGGGGTGTTTCAGCCTCCTCATCAGGGTCGTAACCATCCAGCAGACCCCTTTCTCGTCTTTAACGAAGAAAAGAAATTGCATGATTACTGAATGTGACGTTTTTGTAAAATTATAGCGAAATATTCCTTTTTTGCAGCTCAAAAAGTAACATGCTATAATGTTATAAAGTGCACATCAATACACGGATCAGCTAGACAGGTCTGTGTTGAGGAATGACAATAATATAAAACAAGCTTACTTTAGGAGGGAGTCAGGCACAGCCTCTGACTGGAGATCGGTCTGTTGTGCAAGAGTTAGCTTACAACATCCTTCACCATAAGTATCTAGGAAAGGCAGAATTTAAAAAAAATTATAATAATCAGAACAATCCATTTACCATTTAATCTTTTTATACAAACATAATGGCCCGGTTTTACAGACAGGTCATATTTTTATAAACGCACCTTTGAAAAAAGCATTACTTGTGTCTATCTTAAGACAAAACAAAGGCACTGACATGTTTTAAGATCAGTTTATTGGAGATTAAACAGCTCAGATTTTTTATTTTAGTCTAGGACTAGGTTTAAGCCTAGTCTGTGAAACCGGGGGGATTGTGTTACAGGTAGGCTTTGTACATACTTGCAGTATACATAACTTTGACTTTATATGCAGACCAAGACTCCTGGGGTTGCTCCAAATCCTTGGCTGCGCTCTGAACTCTTTCAGCCTTGTATGGGGGCCATAAACACACCCCATCGATCACCCAGATCGCAGGCACAACCTCCACTTCTTCGGTGTCAACAAAACTGACGATGAAGTACATGGTTTCTGAAATCAAAACGCAAATGTGGATAAATAATATATACATTTTTTTTATAATATTATAAAGGCAAATACATTAAATCAATCATGTCATACTTGTATTTTGTGTGCAAATGTTGCTAAAAATTTCCACATACTCTTTAAATGTAATTTTTGTAAAAAAAGAAAAAAAAGAAATGTAATTTCACCATACATTCTGGGCCTTACAACTAACTGAAATGTTGACAGATTTGCCAAAATGCAAACTGCAGCAGATAAAAGCGTAAAATGATTATAGGCTTGCTCAGTTCGACAACCTCTGACAACTGGCCCAGTATATAAAAGACACTGTCTAAAAGGTGTTGCTTTCCAGTTTAGTCTTTCTTCCAGACCCCTTGGTTTGCAGGCAAATTCAGCTGGGACAAAATATTTCAAATGAATTGATCTCTCAGAGGTTGCTTTGGCTTGACGCCCAGAAAGACAACAATATGCACACCGAAGGCAGATCATGAGGAAAAACATGCCTAAGCATCACTGTTCCCTATCTCTGCACTCCAGAGGTGAAGTCCTTTGTAATGCACGAATCTAAGTGAAAGTCATGGTGTGGTTATTTGGCAAACACCTGACTGAACACACCTCTGTTACATCAAGATTAGCCAGTATGAGATTTACTGCATTTGACAGAGTCAAAAAGTCTCAAAACCACTAACAGTTAATAACAATGAGCTATTTTTCTTTCAAGCTAGTTAGCTCTCTTACAAGAAAACCAAGATAGCCTGAAAGGGAAGTTGGTTTAGTTAAACCATAAAAATGAAGCCATTAAAACTGGTTTTATTATAACACAATCTGAAATTAGCACTTACCAAAGAAAGAGCATCTAGCTGTACCTTAAAGACTTTAACCGCCTTTTTCGCGTGTGACTTTGTTCACCGTAAACTTGTGTCCCTTATGCAATGTATAAAACAAATGAAGTCTGAACACGAACAAAAGATACAACCGCTGACTTACCTCTAAGTATTAAATCTCTAACGTAAGTAGATAAAGCGGCATTTTTTAATTTCTCTCAGTCTGTGTTGTTGTGTTGTGCATTTTCCCGTGGGTTGCTTAGCAACAGAGTGTGCCGACGGCGCCGCCTGCAGTTCTGAAGTTACAACTTACGTCAAGCCTAGTTTTGACGTAACTTACGCACTACTTAAGATGTGCACTGGAGTATACATTACGCTTTTACACAGTCTACACAAGTATAATCAAGTCTGACTGGGTCTTTGGTTAAATGTTCTGTGTTAAAAGCTCAAAAGAAGCTTAATAGAAGCCCGATAGAAACCATCACCGTAATCCGAGTGGGTTTAGTTAACATACCACTGTGATAAAGTCACATAGTAAAGTCAATGAAGTCCCACCAGTAAAATTCATCCCATACCAGTATGCGCCATTATACTTTCCATTAAAACCAATACACTTCCCATAATCCCATATGTTTTGGGGAGGGTTCTATTATTTTTTTATTTTTTTTCAGCCGGGCCAAAAAGGCTAAATGTCTGTATTTCACATTGTCTGTGATATAACATTTCATTCCACACGAAAAATACACTAGTAACGCCTTTTTAAAAGGATTTGTGTCTTGAAAAAAGGCAGCTAAATGGGACGACATAGGTTGTCTGGGACATTAAGTGTCATAATGCCAAACAAGTACACTCATTTATACACTGCGTAAAATTGCCAAAAATGTATTTTTGCTGTACTTGTATGAGCTTTGTGGTGCAAGCGTTGTATAGAGAGCAAGTGTTAATTTGTGAACATGAACAATTTTAGTTTAGAAATGTAATAATACATCACAAGTTACCCAATTTAAACATACTGTAACTATTTCAATTACTTCAGTTGAATTAAAAGTCAAGCGACTGATTATATTTGACTAGGCTTGCTTTTCTAAATTTCTAACAAATGTTTTCAACCTTAACTTAGTAGTGCTATTTAACACCGAATGTCAAAACTCCTCTCTTGAATTAAGATTATAATCATTTATTTGTAAAGCACAGCCTTTTTACTTCGAGATCGTTCAGAGGTTTTAAAATGAACACAAGAAACCAATAGCTTTTATTGGTCACTGAGCTTATTTTCTGTGGCAATCCGATAATAGGTTACTTGCGTGTCTGACTTCTTACATCAAATGACAAATCAGATGACAAATGACATCATCTCTGGACCAATCTATTAACATTTTCCATGAATTATGCGAAATTAAAACGTAGCATCTTTATTCGTCACTTAAATTACAAAACAATATCTAATGTTACATGACATGAAAGAACAAAACAAGACATAGTAAACTCATGACAAACTCCCAAATACTTTCTCGAAGGCATTTCTGTCCACCACTCGTCCCAGTCGGGTAGAGAAGTACATCGTATCGGAGCAGCTGTAGCGCTTTAAACGCAGGATCGGCTCTCCTTTGGCATCCCCTAAATCTCCCAGAGTCATGACATCTGACACAGGCACGTACATGTCCCGTCTGTGACCCCAGAAGGTCAGGTGTGACACCTTTAGGACGGTCTGCATTGAATCCAGATACATCATGCCTACCACTCGTCTGATGTAGTGGCTTATGGAGTAGAGCATGAGGCCGGCGAACGCGGCGATGCCTGTGGAGTAACTCAGCAGCATCACTGACGCCTGGCCCTGCAGGTACAGGACACACACCGTGGGCAGTAAGGCGACAGTGATGCCCGTCTGCATCAGCTTGAGTCTAGAAAGAGCCCGGA
Source organism: Enteromius treurensis (assembly GCA_032275025.1). Lineage (NCBI taxonomy): Eukaryota > Metazoa > Chordata > Actinopteri > Cypriniformes > Cyprinidae > Enteromius > Enteromius treurensis. The sequence goes on along the minus strand of JAUCMU010000047.1, from coordinate 9,906,955 downwards.
GGCCCCTGATAGGCGGAAAAGTGTAGATTGGACTGTATTTTCTTGAGGCGAGGTCCGAGCAGAAGGACACAGGTTGGATCTGTGCTGTGTGTGCGACTGTGATGGGCGTCCGTCGACTCGCGGGCCAGAGGTCACTGCTGTGTTGAACATGAGGGTTCGAAATCAGTCCTGCACGATAGCACCCACTGAGAGGAACACGGCACATGAGGATTAATCGTGCTGACATCATCTAAGGAGACAGTAACCATGGTAACGGTTAGCAAGGGGGTGCTTTTGAAGCAACTTTTGCAAATCATTTGATTCAAAGCTGTGATATTAAACTAAAATCACGTAATGAGGCTCCATAACACACAAGCCCTGCAAGCTAATTTAAAATACTAGTAAAAAAACATATATTATACAGACACTGCATATTTAATAGTATTTTGCTATTTCTATAGCATTTAATGTTTTGTAATTTAAATGAAACATTTGCAGCGGGGTTTAAACCTGTTTTTGAGCATGTTTTAGTCCCGAGTTTTGGTTGCTTTTACACAATTTTGACCAGAAGGTGTCACTAGCATGAGTTGACAGCTTAGAAACGGTTCCTTTATAACATCCCTAGTAACAACAGTTATTTAAAGAACAAACGCTTAAAATGAACTTAATATTATGGCCTACTTGAAAAAATGCTTTAAAATACAAATACATTTTTTGTATGTTTAATTAAGAGTTAGATGGCTGTCAAGGGCAATCCTGAAGTCAGATTGAGGATATTTACTAAAGTGTTACAGGCGTCTACATACTGGATAACGATAGAAAATACGCCTACGATAGTAACATAATTCAATAAAATGTATGAACGTTAACTATTAATGAAACACTTACATCTGACACTTACATCTCTCCACATAAGTTCAGTGCACTGCGCAGTGCTTCTGTGAAGCAGGATATAAAAAGTCAGATGAACTTCAAACTAAAGGTCCTTGTGTGGTTATCGCAATGAAATAACTGAAATTAAATTATTTATATACTTTTGTAGATTATTAATATGTTATATTTTTAGTGGCTTTTTCATTAATTATTATTATTATTATTAATTCGGGGATTTTTATGCCGTGCAATAACACAAACATAAACGATATTTCCAAATCGTGTTCTATGCAGCCAAAACATAATAATGACAAAGAAAGTACAAAACAAACGGAAAAAATAAGTCAAATTAAATAAAGTTAAATTAACAATATATGCATTTTTGAACGCACTGAAGACCAGTGATTCTGTGAAGCTAAGCACTTCAAAATAAAAGTCTATGAGTTCATGCAATTCAATAATTTTCTATAAACTTGCTACATTTCAAATGTTTTGAAATGGGGAAAAAAGTTTACAATAATATTATTAATAATAAAATGTGAAATTTTCTTTCAAGAAAATTTTCAGCACAGTAACTTTTATGTGATAATCAAGTTGTTATTTTAGATAGAGGGAGGCTTCCACGAACTTGCGCTCTTTAATTCAATCAAGCAGTTTGAGTGGTTAAGGGCACGCACTATAAATGCTTTTACTTTATATCCACTGTCATTAATATCCACTAATGCTGTTTATTATGCTGATGTCAGCAGTCTGAACTGGTCACGCAAGACATTTCGACACATATCCGTGATGTCACATTAATACATTTTCATGCAAGCTGGTTTGTGACACACACTTGTGCGGCAATGAATGACTGACTCAAGACTGAACACTCCAGCAACAACACTTTGATGACACTCGCGATGCGGATATCATCAGAAAGACCGAGCAGGACACCGCTGTTGCTACATGTTTACTGATCCCCGGTCGTTTAACGGCACTATTAGCGCTCGTGGGTTTGTAGGCTCGCTTTCTCGTCATGCTTCAGTTAGGGGACGAGCTCACGCTGTTCTCGGTTGTGTTCGTCGTGGTTCTGCTGGGAACCAGGAGCGCCGTCTGCTCCACGGTGCTCACGGCCTCTCTCTACCTCTTTCTGGTGATGTTCCGGTTCCCGCAGGCCCCCTCCAGCCGGGCCAGGCAGGTGCTTCGCCCCGCGTCCGGAGCGTCGTCAGCAGTGGCCCACCGCGGAGGAGGACACGACGCCCCCGAGAACACTATCGCTGCTATACGGGCGGTGAGCATCACGTTTCATGTTTTGGTGCTTAAATATGTTTTTGTTTTTTTTCTTTTTAATTATATTAAGCTTATCGTTTTTAAAGAGTCGATGTCTGATTCGTGAGGGAATCGTTCTTCTGAGTCGAATCTTTTAAATGACTCCCTTCAGCTTGTTCCAATGAATGAGTTTTTAAAGAATCAAAAATATCCGTTCACTGGCTGATTGAACAGAGAATTGTTCAAACATGCCCTTCTCGATATGAGCCGAGAATTGCAATGCAAATATTAATTTTAGTTTATAAAGCAATGTTTACATGTAATTGTTTACCAGACGCCGTTTTTTCCCAACGCGCCGTGCAATATAGCAGCACAGAACCAACAACATTCACATTCAGAGTGGAAGGGCTAACCATTTGCTATGTAATATCCTTTTACTGCACACTGAAAGTAATGTCTGCTTTCATTTCTTTATTTTTTTTAATGACCAGCACGTGATCTTTAACCACAAAAGCTCTTGTATTTCTTGTAGCTTTTACAGCATCGCATCAGCTTTGGTTTTGTGGTACTTCATGTCACATCAAGCACTGGTTTCTTCCTCACGTGATGACTCTCATTTCTCAATAAAAGGCGAGTGAGAATGGAGCCACGGGTGTGGAGCTGGACCTGGAGTTCACTGCTGATGGGGTTCCCATCCTGATGCACGACGAAACCGTGGACCGGACCACAAACGGGTCGGGGCCACTGAGCAAGCTGCTCTTCTCCGAAGTGCGCAAACTGGACCCAGCGGCCAAACACAGATTCAGGCAAGAAAGACGAGAGTCGCTTCATGCATGGAATATAAATAAGCAAGAGCAAAGTTAGTCAGCAGGGGGTCTGTTTTTGTTGGTTGCGAGCAGTGACCGTTTCCGAGGTGAGAAGGTCCCAACGCTGCAGGAGGGTGTAGAGGAATGCATCAAGCGCCAGTTGATTATCTACTTTGACGTCAAAGGTCATCCAGATGAGGTACCTTCAAATTGCTTTGTGTACAATCTTGATCCACAGGTTCCCGCTTAGCATGAGGAAACCAGCACGTTAATGCTTTCAGTTATCCGTTGTCCACAGGCAGCTGCAGCACTGAAAGAATTATTCCGGAAGTATCCGGTGCTCTACAACACAAGCATTGTCTGCTCATTTGAGCCCAAAGTCATCTACAGGGTAATCCAACCCGACTGCATTCTGGTCTGAATTTCCACATTTTTTGACAATCGAACACTAATGTAAAAGTGTATTGGCTGATGTTTTCCAGATGCGTCAGGCGGATCGTAATGTGCTGACCGCATTGACCCATCGGCCGTGGAGTCTTAGTCGGCTCGGCGATGGGACGCCACGGTTCTCATCCGCGTGGAAGCACCACTGGATGCAGGTGTTGGATGTGCTCCTGGACTGGGCCCATCATCACCTGCTGTGGAACCTGTGTGGAGTCTCTGCCTTCCTGGTGCAGAAGAACTTTGTCTCGCCGTAAGTCAACATGTCATTATTGCTATTTGTAGATTATCGTTGTGAGGCCGTGCCATTATGTGCATTGCATTACTGTAAGGTGTTTTAACACACCTACCACAGCTCCTAAAATAAATTGTGCACGTCTGGCAGTTACAGAAAAGCAGCTGCTGAATGTAACCGCTGAAGTGGGGAGTTGTAGTGGCTGTGTTTAAACGCTATTTATTATCCTTGACCACTGCTACACAACCCTGAGGGGCTGCTCACACAAAACACAGTTTTTTCATTGCTTTTCTATGTTAATATGCTCTAGGCGAATGTAGAAGACCACTGCACTCGCATTGGCTACATGTACATGCAACCAAATAATCTGTTCGTAATATGACTGAAAAGGCTTCATGGAAATACCTTAACTTTCTTGTGACATCCGTCTTCTGCCATTATCCTACATATTTAACATTATCAGTCATGTTTATATCTGGGTGAAAGCATGTGCATGTGTAATGTTGGAAAATGTAAGTCATAGGTGAAGAACGATTGAGTATATGATGTTATTTTTGTTTTCTTTGCATAAAAAAAGTATTCTCGTAGCATCCCAAAACTAGAGAGCCACTGATGTCACATGGACTGTTTTACCACGTTTCTGGGATCATTTCAGTTGGACTGCTGTCTATGGAGGGACAGATGAATGATGTCATTAAAAATATCTTTATTTGTTGTTCCGAAGATTACAAAGGTCTTATGGGTTTGGACATAAGGATGAGTAATCAACGACGATTTTCATTTTTGGGAAACTATCCCTTTTAATGGCAGTTCACATACAACCCAAAAATGAAAATTGCCATTAATTACTCACCCACATGTCGTTCCAAACCTGTAACACCTTGATTCAACTTAAGATCAGGGACCAGGAAGGTACCAAAAACATTGTCAAAGGTTACGTCAGCAGCACAATTGTTATGCTTCATGCCGCTCTCATGAAGGCACTTACAAAACGAGGCAGACGAGAAGAAAATATAAAAAATTAAGTTGTTCTTGTTGCTTTATAAGATTCTGACTGAACCACTGATATCACATGGACTACTTTTTGACGATGTTCTTGGTATCTTGATCGTGTTCTTTTAAGGACCCTTGCTTGAGATAATTAATTAATGAGATTTTAATTTTTTTAACTATCCCTTTAACACTTTGATTCTCTTAGTCCTCTTTTAAATGCTACAGGTGGGACTTCAGTGGTTCCACGCACCATATTCTTGTATAAATTTAGGATTAGAGAGTCAGATGGAGTGCTTGGTAATTTTGGAGAACGACAGTGCACATTAACTTTAATTATACCACAGCAACACTCCAGAAACCACCCACAACACAGCATGGCAACACCCTGGAAACCAGCCACAACAACTAAAGTTGCATCCCAAATGACGCACTATGCTAAGTCCACCTATGCTCATTATATACTTACATAACGTGCAGTGTTTGAGTTTTACAAGTTTTTATCATTCATAATCAGGGTCTAATAGCCCCTCCACTTCTGCTACATGTCCAACTTTTTTGCATTTTCATTGTATAAAAAAAGTAAGGAGAAACTAGGAAATTTATTTCCCTTGACAAAAATCCAGTAGGCTTTTTCCATTAGCCTTCGTATCATTGCATAGATCGTGCTCAGTGGCTAGCAAAAGTTAATGATACATACACGTTTTTTTCCTTAATCTTAATCTTTACAAAAGGAAACCGCTTTTCTTCCTTGTGAAACCCAATTACATTTGCCAGAGGTAAAAAGCTAAATGTACACTATGAACTAACCACACCACGGTCACATGACTTCAACATCACCATGTTTGAGCGGTTTACAGAGTGATGACATTTAATGTCCTTGACAACCTCTAGTCCCATTTAGAAAAGTTGAAAAGCTTTAAAAAAAATAATAATATGTGGGGTTTTGCTGATTGTTTTTTTATGGCGTAGAATAAAATGTGAAAATATCTTGAGCTTGTGTTTTTGCACAAGCTCAATGGAATGGGAAATGCTAAAATGCTAATCCATTTGTGTTTTTTACGACTCATTCCTGCTGCACTCCATACAATAAATGCATTTTTTTTTAAAGGACAAAAATGAAAAAGTAATGAGCAAAAATCAGTATAAGGACATTGAAAGCTGATCTAATCATCAGTGCCATCTACAGTATAGGAGTGTGTATTGCGCTTTAAATGCTAAGTTTTTCCCCCCCTAGGGACTATGTGAAGTACTGGGCAGCGCGAGGTGTAGAGGTGGTGGGCTGGACGGTGAACACGGCTGTGGAGAAGCAGTACTACCAGCAACTCCTGAAGATCAACTACATCACCGACAGTCTCGTAGAGGACTGTGAACCTCACTACTGACACGCCACACTGTACAGTCTCCGGTTTAGGCCTTGCGTAATAAACAAGCTACTAAACTGCTGCGCTTCACTCAGAATACTGAAGTATGTGTCTGCAATGAATTGCTCTGATTTAGGCAGCATGCTGTAGAGACTTGACATTTACAGGGTAACAGAGTGCGTTCGTTGTGTGAAATTTATAATAATACTCTATAAAAATGTAAATATAACTGTTCGGATGTACTGTACACACCCACTCAGGTGAGCCAATCTGACAATATAGATATTGTCATTGTTTTATTTCCATTTTAATGGTGTTAACCATAGAAGGACATTTTTTGAGGAAAGTAAGTATTGCTACTTGTGTAAGAAACAGCATTGGGAAAAATTTCTTAGCTACAAACTATTTAGGCTAATGTGCTCATTCGTGTAAGAGATAGTTCCTTACTATTTTAATTCATTTCGTGGTTAAAAGTGTGGTATTGATAGCTAATGAACGTATTACATGTGAAACAACATTCTGTAGTTATACCTGTTTTAAGAGGGGTGGCGAAATGTATAATATATAAGCAATAGGTCTTGATCTGAGGTAAGATCTCAGGCAGCTATCAAACACCAACCTCATGTTGGATACATAACAAATGCTTGGATAAATACTAATTCAGGATCTAATTGCTTCTGTTTTCACCCGTGGTCATTTTTAAATAAACCGATTCAATTCTTAATTAACAGACATTTATTTTGTCCAAGTTACATTTCAAGGACTGTTGTACAACAGTTGCGTAACAATCGCCTCGGACACATTATGACTCCCTTGGAATCGGTAGGTTTAGTGTCAGGTGGGAGAGGAGGG